>JAULJZ010000019.1:5425969-5436650 GCA_032270985.1 Heliamphora pulchella | reverse complement strand
GTTTCCACCCTATTCCTTGTTATTTATAATACGATCAATAAAACACTAAAAGTACAATAATACCCTTAACTTAACAGAATTTTAAGAAACCGATTAAATTAAATTGTCAGTAATTAAATTTAATTGGCGGGTATTGGAAATCTTAATGTGGGGAGATGAGTTAAGCATTTAATAGCAGGAGCTTGAATAATTGGTTTTAAAAATATGGTTGGACGTCCAATTACGATTCTTTAGTGGTATGAATTGTAATTTATATTTTTATGAAATTATCTCAGGGACAGACGGGTTTTCATAATTACATTAGAAGTCCAAGTCATATTTACTCCACAGGTCTCTGTTGTAGCCATATATATATATATATATATATGCGGTTATGCTAAACATAAATTATAAGTCGTCTTTCAAGACTAGGGTTTCCATGTATTCCCTATTGTGATTAAGTTTAGCAGGTTTAAGTTCACAAAGAATCGTAGTCCATTCTACGCTCGTGACTCGCATCGGGAATACAGTAGAAGGCTTGGTCAGGGTTTCAACTCGAAGGATTCACATTCGTGGTTGTTGCAGTAACTGAAATCAATCTACCAGATTTCTAAAGGTATAATCCCGAATCTAAGTTTGGCAGTACGGGTTTTATTTTGATCGTTCGACATCAAAATTTTTTTAATCTAGTGCTTGTTTCAACGATTGCCCGTCCAATTTTTTTTTTAATTGAAAAATCGTATTCAAATCAATAATATTGGCAGTTTGTCTCCAATAGAAAGAACATCTATAAACTTGCTTAGTGGAGAGAAAGGAGAACAAAAGACTGTATTCAAATTAAATGCCTAAAAAACAAGGATAAGGAGATTAGCTGTGAGGACGGATTGGGAGATGTAGGCGTCTGTCTGGTTGGTGTAAAAAGGGACGGTGCGCTACCAGTCAGCGATGGAGATGGAGAGGAGGAAGTCCTTGATGAGGAGCTGGTGGGAGGGAGCTCATTTGCCGTGGAGATTAGCCTTAGCAGAAAGAGAAGGATAATTTTGGAAATTAATAAATATAATCCTATCCCACCCAGATCAAACACGAGTTTGTCTAGTCTAGTATTTAATCCTATCTAAATCAAACATAAAAAAAGCTACTACCACCTCATTACTAATCTCACATCATTATCAATCCACACATTAATCCCATCTCATTGTTAATCCTCCAACCTACACCGACTATCGAATGAGCCCTAAGGGTATTAGTGAAGGATGAGGAGATTTAAGAAAAATGGAAACTTATTTTGAGAAATTATTAAACGAAAAATATGTAGAAAGATCTGGAAAAGAGGAATCTGATATTGGATGAAACTAGAGAATATAAATTCTATCACAAGACAAGAAAATTTGGAGTGAAGACTGCAATGAAGAGAATGAAATTAGGTAAGGCTTTAAGACCTTGTGGTATCTCTGTAGAGGTGTGGAAATGCCTAGGCGAAGTGAGTGCGTCTTGGTTAATAAGGAAATTTAATAAAATCATAATGTCTAGAAATATGCCCAAAAATGGAGAAAGAGTATTCTAGTACCTAATACCTATATATAAAATTAAAGTATATTTTCAAAATTGTAACAACTATAGAAGTAATAAATTGATGAGCCATATGACGAAGTTATGGAAAAGAGTGATAGAACATCATCTAAGGTTAACAACAACAATGTCACATAATCAGTTTGATTTTATGCTTAGTAGATCAACTATGGAAGCAATTCACCTTTTAAAGAGATTAATAGAGAAGTATAAGAAAAAAGAAAAAAAATCTTCATATGGTTTTTATAGACTTAGAAAAAGTTTATGATAGAGTGTCTAAAGATATCATATGGTGGGCATTGGTGTTAAGTCACTAATTATCTCAAAAGTTTAAGTTGTTAAGAAATGGGCTCAACAATGTATATCAAGCTATCCAACAATCCCCATCACGTGCGATCTTGTTTTGCACGTGAAGAGGCAAACAAATTGAATTGAACAGGTGCACCAACACATATAGTGCACAATAACAAATATAATAAGGAAATACATATCATGAGACTTAAACCTAAGATCTCATGGAACTAGAGTTTTGATACATGTTAAGTCACCAATTTTTTCAAAAATTTAAGCTGCTTAGAAATGGACTCAATAATGTATATCAAGCTATCCAACAGTTGGAAGGAAATGGAGTGACAAAGGGGTACATTTATTTGATAAAAAACATGTATGATGGAGCTGTCACGACAATTAGATCATCCGCATGAGAAATAAGTTAATTCTCAATTACATTAGGATTACATCAAACACCGGCTTTAAGTTCTTATCTCTTTGTATTAGTTATGGATGAACTCACTAGACATATTCAGGATGATATTCCATGGTGTATGTTGTTTGCTGATGATATTGTCTTAATGGATAAGATTAGGAGTGGAGTTAACGCTAAGTTAGAAATGTGGAGAGAAGCTTTGGAGTCAAAAAGGATTTGGAGTAAATAGGAACAAAACTGAATATATAGAATATAATTTTAGCAGCTAATTTTTACTATTAGTACTCCGATTGCTGCTAAAATTATATTCAAGAGATACCTGAGAGTAAATATTTTTGTTATTTAGTTACAATTATTTACAAAAATAGAGAAATTGCAAATAATGTAACCCATATGATCAAAGTTAGTAGGCTCAAGTAGAGGTGTGCTTTCAGTGTTCTATGTGATCAATGGATACCTACAAGATTAAAAAGAAAATTTTATAGGACAACTATTAGATCAACGATTCTATATAAGCCAAAATGTTAAATTACTAAGAAAGATCACATAAATAAAATGAGTGTTGCTGAAATGAGAATATTAAAGTGGATGTGTGGTAAGGCTAAAAAAACTTAAATTAAGAATGAAAAAATTCGTAGAATGGTAGAGGTCGTACCAATTGAGGACAAATTGAGAGAAAATAGATTAAGATGGTTTGGACACATACAACCTAAATCAACTGATGCAGTAGTAAAGAAATACGACAAGATTATGGGTAATGAAAATACTAGAAGAAGGAGTAGACCCAATTTGACACGAGATGCTATATTAAGAAAATATATGAACTTATTGAAATTAACTGAAAATATGACCTTTAACAGAACAGAATGCGTAAAATGATTCATGTTGTTGACCCCAATTGATTAGGACAAAAGTTTAGTTTGGTTTGGTTTGGTTTGGTTGGTTATAGTTGTCTTTGTCCTTTGCAGGGTATAGTTGATTTTAACTTTAACTGAATTTCTGGATTTAGTACATCATTTTTAAGCAAAATATCACTAGTGTTTCAATAGAAAGTCGTGATCGGATAACATTGGGTTTTATTTGCAATACCTGACACTCTTTGTTTTGGCATAATAATTTCTTGCTATTGCCTATATGTCACTCAGAGAGGATTTTTCTCTATTGAAATCAATTGAAGGATTTAGTAACTTGCAGGGCATTGGTAGCCTCATGTACAAGGAACTGAGAAGTAGATTGCAAAGTGTTGGCATTCGCACTTTATTTTGTTGGGGGGACAAGGAATCTGAAGGATTTTGGCTAAAGCAGGTATATTGTTAGTGGTGATTCCTATGGGGCATAGATGGTCAGAGGTAGCTGTTAATTCAACAAATATGCCATATATTTTTCCTAATCACAAGCTGCTTTGATAGATGGTTTGTCGAAGTATGTTTTTGTATTTCACATAATAATCTTTCTGGGTGTGAGTAGAATTAAGTGTTATCTTGTGAGTTAACACTTTCGATTATATTACCTTTCAAATTCTATCAGTTACACTATGCCTTCGCATGACAACTGATACAGGAAATTTTTGGTTGAGATTTCTTTGTATTAATAAAAACCCAGCATCAATGGCATGGGCACTTCTTTGAATTTAGGAACCGTTATCCTTTTCCAACCAAATGTGCAACGTTGTTTTTATTGTTTTTGGTATTTGACATTTGTGAAACTGGACACCAAATGCAGGGTTTTGTGTCAATAGGTGAGGTTGATAGCAAGGGTAGAGCTCGTAGGCTGCCTATCAAGGCCGATATTCGTAGGGCATTATGCTTTCCTGGTGGGTCGACCCTCATGGTTTCTCATTTTAACAAGGACAACTCAGCTAACCCTGGAGTGCCTCTGAAGCTTTGTTCTTCATTAAAGCCTATTGAGAATTGTTTGCCATCTGCTATTGTTCAAAATCATAACCCCAGAGGCAAGGATGAATGTTGCGTTCCTCCCAAGGAAGTAAATCAGATGACGGCCAGAACTCAATCCTCTCAACCTCAAGACTTGGTGAAAGATGGATTTCAAATGGATGGTAAGCATAGTCTTGTTATTTCTATTGTTAACATGTTCCACTTTTGCTAAGACTTTCTGCTGCTTCCCAAATGAAGAATTATGTACAGATTGGTTGTTTTAGCACCACAGGAAGTAAAACAGTGAATTAATTTTCCACCACATTACAATTGCCCAAATCCATTGTTTAAACGAGAATAATTATCTAATAAAGTCACCACCTATTTTTGGAAATGACCACTTGGGGTACATTATTCATATTCAAAAATAGGCACTTGCGCCGCTCTAAAGAGGTGGATATAAACAAGTCTAATGTGTCTAGATATTGTAACATTTGTTAGTTAAATATGTTTCTACATGCATATCTTCATGTCCTGTTACAGTGCAACTTTTACAGCCTTTGTGCTTACCAACAGTTTCTTGTTATCTTTCCATTTTCAATTCAAGGTAAACAAGGCCAAGTTCATCATTTCGAGCAACTGGATTGCAGCAAAAAGGCTAGTGGTTTAGGAGTAGCCAAAAATGGAGCCGATGCTGATGTGAAGCATTGTTCATGTTCTTCACTAAATTGTAAAAAGAGGGTTTGGGAATCCTCGTATACCTCACTGAAGTCAAAAAAAGTTAAGGGAGGTCATGAAGTTGATTGTCAATTAGATTCTTCGGATTTTATTTCAGAAAGCTGTGGAAGAAATGATTCTCATTTTGATGGAAGCTCCTTGGGAATTTCCAGAGATCAATCTTTGGTAGAAATGGCTCCTAGAGATCCCTTCACCAATAGTTATATGGAAAAGACAACTGAAGAATGTCACCCTGTCAATCTTGTATCAGAATATCACAGCAACCAGGAACTTCTGTCAAGAGGAAATAGCTTAAGTATCATGCTGATGAATATTACTGATGATGCAAAAAAATCAAATCTGTCCAAGGTATGTCCAGTTCTTTACTTGATTTACTGCAGATAACAATTGGATGTCCCACCGAATCTATGGTTTGACATTGTCTACAGGCATTAGCACAGGGTATAATGTTGTGCTCTTGGAGATTTGGCATGAATGATAAATTCTAGCTCTTTGTAGCCGTCTTATTTCTGATATTATCGTGAAATGAAAGTATATTTTTGGTATTTTGAGTGAGAGTTCTCGTAGGTGTGGAGGCCTCGACTACAAAAGGAAACTAACAAATCTGTTGCAAAGTGTTTTTACTAATCTAGAGAAATTGCAACAGTCTACTAAAACTTTGGCTATGATCACTTTAAAGACTCCAAATCTGCGTGAATCCTAAATATTCTTTCCCTTCTATTTTGAAAAATGAATCCACACTAGTGAGTTCAAATGTGCCTTTCCTCTACTAACCCTTGATCTCGACCAGATAACAGGTCTGCTGACCCATTCTTCACCTTACCAAAATATGCAAAAGGTCGACTTTTCGCAAGAGTCTTCGATAATTTGGATTGATTAGAAGTAATGGTGATTAATGCTAGTTTCTCCCAAGCTAGTGACATGGAACTCCATGTATGAGCCGTTTTAGATTGTTGTGATGTTAAGATTTAATGAAACAGATCCTCACCCCTTTTTATTTTATCTTACGTAACTTCTACAAGAGTTATTTGCCATTGTTAAATTATTGTCCATCAACTCATTTAAAATTATAATTTGTTAGATAGATGGATTACTTTATTACATATATTGTCAACATGTTCCCTCACTTGTGGCCAAATTCTCCTCCATGAGTGGGCCAAAAACACATACAAGTTTGATAATTATCTGCTAGACAGTGAGGTCAGACAAATGATCTATTCCTGCTGTGAGACTTTGTTTGATAGTTAACCGCCAACTCATCTAAATACTTTTAAGTTATTAAAGAAATGATAATTTTATAACTATATCCTCGATAACCAGAACAGGAACAACTTCCAGAGATCCCACTTTTGTAGAACCTACCATCAGATGCCTTGTTAATCACAATTGTGCTTTTTGAGCCACTATAGAATCACATCGAGTGCATTTTGATTTTTGGAACTCTAAAGATCCTTATTTTTATGTTTGCACATCCTCCAAGATGAATAAAATCCTGCCAGGCTTTTCCTTTCAACATAACCTTCAAGTTAAAAAAGACTAGCAAGCCTATTCCTTTGTACATAATCTTGCAATAGCATATCCAGAAAGTTAGACATAATGTGGTAGGGACAGCTTAAAGGTGAATTGTTTTTTCGAGATGGATTGTTGAGATTAAGGAGAGAAGACTACAATTGTGTTTCTGGCATAGACAACTTGAATTTTGAAGAAATTTCTCTGTTAAACCTTGTGAAGAGCACTTGATCTAACTCCAACCATAAATAGTAAAGTGAGTTATAAAAGGAAGCATTCAATAAACAAATACCATAGTTATGTGATGTGGTTATGTGTTGATATTGGTTGATATTGAGAATTACAATGCTTTAGCAATGTCAGTGGACATAACCTTTAATGCTAAAAAGTATGAGAAAGGTATTATCTTAGGCTGCATTCGAAAAAAAAGGTTTTTTGAGTTATGGATTTTGATCTATAAATTTACAATTTACATATTTGTAGTCCTTTACTTTCGAAGTGTATATAAGTCAACAGATCCAGGGCCCAAATCCTAATATCCACACAGAGCTGTAAATCGTGACAACAAGAACTTCAGATTCTGCCTTTCTACAACAAGAATTGGCGCACATTTTCTAATTTAACCTGGATTTGAAAACACTGAACTTAAGTATATTTAGTTTCAGATTGGAAACCATATATCTAATCTCACATTTGTTAATTCACGACACTAGATGTATATTACTGGCTATGATATTAAAAGAAAAAAGCAACATGATTTTATTAGAACAGAGTTCCTATTTGTTTCACATCATGCATGCCCGTTTTTCACTTTCCATTTTATGATAATTACCCGCAGTCAGTGTTCACTAGGCTTCCTGCATAATATGCCAATTTCATTCCCATACAATTTGTTGTTTTATTAAGGGGAAATTTGACAATTTACAAATTGTATCTTTTGCTTGGTAGATATTAAAGTTCTTGCTGCTTTAGTGGCTGCCAGAGTATCTGAAATAGGTGTCACTGTGCTTAGGTGTATTATTTCTCTTATGCATCAGATTGTGCCCTAGCTTTGGTCGCATTCGCTCAACTAGACTCAAGTTTGAGTTTGCTTGACTTTCCTACCAAGAAAACTTGACTTGTGCATCAGATGCAATCATAATATCATATATTATTTTGGCATTTGCTTTATCAAGCATTGATCTTTTGTGAACTTATTTTGATATCATGAATTATACTTATGATCCTTCTTACCGTTGCTTTCCTTTTGTGAATACAGATAATTGAAGAGCTTGGTGGGGCTGTCACCTCTGATGGAAGTCTATGCACACATGTAATCACTGGAAAAGTGAGAAAAACTTTGAATTTCTGCACTGCTCTCTGTTCAGGGTCAGTCTCTTAGACGTTAGAAAGATATGCTACTGCTTGAACTGATTTATCTTAGTTTCGGCATTCGACTGTTTTTCATATGTTTTCTAGCGGAATATTTAATTTGCACATGCTGAAATGCAATATGAGTTTAGTTAATCTAATTATTTATATTCTTTTATTTTCATTTTTCTTATAATTATTGTCAGATTAGCCATATGTTATTATTAGATAATGTAGTTAGTATATCTCAGTGCATGCAAAACCATAACATCTTCGATTCCTTATTTAGTAGTAATACTTGGTGTTTAAGATGGACAAATATCTGGCTAGCTCTTGTTCTACCCTGGAAATAAATCCAAAAATAGCAAGAAGTACAAAGCTTGGAGTCATTTCTAGATTCTTAATTATCGACTGTTTATTAAGGTTTTATGCAATCAATGACGCTAATTGACTGTGAGGAAAACTGGAGAAGACAAAGAAGTGCGTTTGGCGTGTTGAATCATATTTGGAAACAAAAGTTTAGATTGACAGCTTTAAGGTCAGCTATGCTTTATTCACGAGTGCTGCACAGTTGACAAATAAATATAATACAAAGGAGGGTGCAAAGATGGATTGGCACTAATGCAATTCATATGGTTCTGAACCCTGGGGAAAAAAAACAAGACTGGAATTTCTGAAGTTTCAGCGGCCGTAATTATAGTCAATGGAAAAATTCTTATGACTCACAGCTTTTCGACAAACAATAAGAAGCACAGATGTGAACACGATACACACTATGAGGAATTTCCCCCCACCCACCCCCCACCCCCCCCAACACACACACACACACCAAAACTAATGATAACACAAGCAGGGACACAAAATAAATACATTTTTATATGTACATGGAAGTAATAGTAGTTTCATGTTTTTACATTCCAAATACCTTTATATTTAATTATATCAAAATAGTAAGAACTTTTTTTCCTCAATTGTATTTATTGGAGAAAAAGTGTGAATATCAAAGAACTTACCCAAAAAGGAAGTGTGAACCAAAAGTTGTAATGTCTACTTTAAAAAAGGTTATTCACAAGCAACTTAAAATTTTAGCCTAATGGCTGAACTGTTAAGTTAGGGATATTATTGTTCTTTGGTCTTATTATATAAATAATAGTGGTAAAGGAGCAAATCCTAATTTTGGATGCTTTCTCATTCACCGTCACAATAATTATCTCTCAAGCTCTCTCTTCTTTTTTCTGTCTCTACATTGATCTTAACATGGTATTAGAGCATGATCCTGTGTAAGCAACATTTAGTGATTCTTTTCTTCTTTCTTGTTTATTTTTTCTCTTTTTCTCTTCTGAATTCATCACTATAAAAAAAATTCCCAAAATGATCCATTGGCTTCCAAGATCAATGTAATGATTTTTTCCTTTTTTTTTTTTTGGTTTGTTTGATATTTTTCTTTGATTTTTTTTTTGTTTTTCGACGCTGCCTAAGGTTTTTGTTCGCAAATCGCGATTGCGGTGTTTTAGGCCTCGATCGATAGTCTCTTCTCCTTCTATGGGTGCCGATTAGGGTTCTACAAGGGTCGAATCAATCCTATTGTTGATTCTTGGCTGGTTTCAAGTCGCGGATAGGCTTATTTTTTACCCGTTTCAACCAGTTTAAGGGCTTGATGTCCTTGTTTGGGCTCAGATCAGTTTTGATCAGTGTTGTTTGAAGCTCCTTGGTTGTTTGCAAACTACCACACGTTACAGTTAGGGTTTGCTCTGTGGTTTTTGTGGATCTGCTGTGGTGGCTAGGGTTTGTAGCCGTTCCTTTGGTCCTTTCTTGGTTTGCTGTAATCTGATGAGTTCCTTTGCATGTTTTGAATATTATTAGTTCTCCTGTGGTTCAGTTCTACTTTGATTCGCATCTGTTACAACGTCATTGATTCCTTTGGTTTGGTACTGCTTGTTCTTGGTTCTCCATGGCCATGTTTTATACTGGAAGCCTTCTGGTGATCATGAGGACATCAGATTCACTTGTTCCGGGACTCCTACTAACAGTCTGTCTCTTCAGAATAGCCATGTTAAATTGGATGGTAGCAATTATTTGATTTGGTCTCATGTTTGTAGTTTAGCTATTACTGTTTGTGGTGTATTTGGATATATCACTGGTGAAACTAAACAGCCCACACTTATGAGGCTTGCTTGCACATGGTGGATAGAAGAAAATGCTCTTGTTATGTCATGGTTACTACATTTTATGCACAAAAGATTTGGTCTGCAGATTTACTCTCAGACTGGTAATGATTCTCGATTATATGAATTGTAGAAGAAACTTCGTGGATTATATCAGAAGGACCATTCCTTGGCCCAGTATTACGCCAAGTTGACTAGTTTGTAGAACGAGAGTGAATATTATCAGGACTTGCATGCTATTTGTACTACTGTTGCTATTATCTTTCTGAAGATGGTAGAAAAGGAGTGGGTGTATGATTTTCTTGTCAGCCTAAATGGTGAATATGATTCAATCTGTGTTCAGATTTTTGGTCGAGATTCGTTTCCTACTTTGAGGTAGGCGTATGCCTATGTTCACCAAGAAGAGAGGCGATATCATGCTATGGTTTCTCCTTTTTGTCAGGAGCATTCTGTGTTAACTGTTACGTCTTTCACCCAAATAGGCCAACCTAGTCATACCAAATCTTAAGAGAAGAGTGGCTTAGTTGTCACGCCTCAAATTCCGGGCCACGTGAAACACCCATAAACAACCAAACATGATACCCAACCGAGATTACACTCTCAAAATAAACCATACATGCATTGTATATAAACGCCAAACGGCAACATTACGCGGCTCCAACGCCCGAAAAACATGTTATAGCATACATGTAAAAAGCTAACAAAAAAGAAGAATACACTCTTCCACCTCCTCCGGCACCTCCAGATCAACCAGCGTGACCGGTACCTGAAGAAAAACAAATCCCACACCG
>JAULJZ010000019.1:5408324-5425869 GCA_032270985.1 Heliamphora pulchella | reverse complement strand
AATGAAGAATTTGAAGAACAAAATTGATATATATGAGAGAGTTGATTTGAAGGTTTGAAGTATATGAAACCAGAGCTTAAAGGCTCTATTTATAGGCCAAAAATTAGTACTAGCCGTTGGGCCAAATAAAGAAGTGTCAAACTAGCCGTTAAGCTCAAAATTCAAAAACTAGCCTGTTCGGTCGACTGAAGAAGCTAGTTCGGTCGACTGAACTTGACTTCAGTCGACTGGATTTGATCCTCGGTCGACTGACTCGCGACTGCTCAATTTACCTGACTTCAAACGACCATAACTCTTTCATCCGGACTCCAAATAGGGTCATTCTTTTGTTCAAATTGAAGTCCCAGAAGTCTACTGTCCAATGATTCAAACTTCATATCAAAATTCATTTTGTACAAAAAGTTATGGCCAAAATACCGAAGGTATGTCAATTTTCTTTACACAAATTTTGCATATTTTTTGCCGAACTTCTTTTGAAACATTTTAAAATATACTTTATACTTTGAAAATGATTTGTTATGAAATGTTTAACCAACCTATGGTTCATCTAAGGTTTCCTATGAGTTTTCACATACATAACCAATGATATGTGAACTTACATAGGTCCTAGTGCATTTACACTTAGAAAATCTTCAAGTCTTTCAAGTTCTTTTTTTGTCTTCTTGATTTTTCTCTTGCTCCATGGATCTTAGCCGCTTGAATATGATCTTCATGTTTCATGGCTTTCCTTTTGCTTTCTCAATTGTGCTTGTGTTATTAAAGTCCTGTGAATACACTCAATTTGCACAATTAGAAGTTTTGGTTTGTTATCATCAAAATAAGTTGAAACCTAGTTAGGCCAACAACTTTAGTCTCATAATAGAAATAATAGTGGTAATGGAGTTAACCCTAATTTTAGGTCCTCTCTCATTCACCGTCACAATAATTCTCTCTCAAACTCTCTCTTCTATTTCTCTATCTCTACATTAATGTTAACAAGAACTAATAAGTAGCATACACATTATTTTGATTTTAATCAAAGCCTACCAAGTTATTTTCTTTAAACTTCCGATCATCTTTATATGTCTAAGAGTGAAAAGGTGCACCCTGCAAGTGTTTGAAGTGTGGCAAGTTCTAAAACATTAAGAAATTGTATTAACAAGTTCAATATAGGTTGAATTATTTTGTTTAAAAAATGCCCCCACTAAACAAAAACAAAAACAAACAAAACCATCGCAAAAGGGAAACAAGAAACAAAGAAAAGAGAAATGTTTTCTTATTGTTCCTAAAATTCTGAGAACAAGAATTGCTACCATATGGCATGGTCCTCGTGGTTATATGATGTAAGTTAAATGGAATGTTGAATTTCAGTTAAATATTTCCTCGACCCAGAATAATTCCTTATCTCCATACTTCCATGTTCTGATTGTTCATTTGTCTCTATTCCTAAGATATCATTAAACTAGTTGGATAGCAATTGAGTTTGTAGGGCTACAAGAAAAATAGATTTTGTGCTTGTTGAATTTATCCACATACCACATGTTATATTTTTCAATTGCCTTTGAGGTTTGTGGTCTTATGTACTCTTGGTACTGGAAATTTTGGTGTATATTGATCTGTATCCTATTCCATAATTTATCGACTTACAGTTGGCTTAATGTGTACTGCTTGCCATTTGTATGTTAAACTTCGCTTAATCTTGGCACTTGCTGATTGCTTTGTTATAACCGGAAAATGTTTTCTGTTTCACAGGGCTTGGATAGTCTCACCCAGTTGGTTAAAAGAAAGCTTCCGGAAGGGCAGATTTGTGGGTGAGTGAGTCACAAGCCTCTTGTAGCTTTTATTATCTAATTCTCACTTGATGGTTTTAGCACCTTTTCGCACTTTAATGTGCTTATCTCTCACCTAATGGTTTTCTTTCTTAACACAGATGAAATGCCTTTTATTTTGAAAGACAAAGACTATGAGTTGAAGTACATAATTGAGTTAAAGGATGCAGTTCAGAGGGCAAGGAAATGCCCCCGGGCTTTGCTTCATAGCTATAAAGTATGCCTTGCAGCTCATCTTCAACCTCCAGTTGGCACACTATCAGCCATTGTCAGGTCTGCAGGTGGAAATGTAAGTTCTTAAAATTAAATGGGTCTGATTATTATTGGTCTATAGAACTGCATCGCATCATTCATTTGTATGCACCGTTTAAAAGTTTAAACCAAATGAAATAGCCAAAAATGAGAACAGTTGCTAGAAAAGCATACAATATTTTTTTGAAAACCCTTCTCTATATCATTGAAACAAATTCTACTTATCAAAATAAAAAAAAGACCACAGAAATTCCTGTAACGTAGTTCATTACCAATGTTGATAATTCTGCCCGTGGTTAAATGTTTAGATATTAATTATATTATTTTTTCACCAAAAGAGAAGAAACAGAAAATAAAGCCATGCCGTAACAAATGTGTGTGTAATGTAATAATGTCTTATGTTTACTAAATATTTCACAACTTATCCTGAGACAAATACACGTATCATGTTTGACCCGAATAATCCATAAACACACTCAAATTGACTTGATAAGTTAATGTGAAAGGAGAGCAGTTTGTTTCAGTTGCATAGACTTCTTTTTTTTTTTTTGTTGAGACCAACAACTTTCTGACCACATCTACTTCCATCTTGTTTTCACCTTTTAACAACTCCTCCAGCCTTCACTTGATTACATCCCTATATATGCTCCATTTTAATTCATCACTAACCATGCAGTGTTGAGGTTTTTGATAGGTAGCTCAAATTTTATTTATAGAAATATCTTATTGCAATAGTATATCGAAAAATGACATGGGGTTCCTTTCTGTTTCCTTTTATTTCTCCATTTTTGGGCTTTTCTCTAACTCTTGTACTTTGTGTTGGTTGATTCATGTGGATGTCATATGATTTCCCTTTTGTAAGATAATTTATATTAAAAAGAAAGGGCATTAGGGGAATGTCACCCAGATCCAAGCGCTCCCACAAAAGAAGTTCCAACAAAGAAACCTCCACAGAAAATGAGTCAACCTAATGAAAGAGAGTCAATGAAATCTGTAGTATCAAAAATAGACTGAGCTAGACACTCTTCCTTCTCTTCACTCCCTAAGGACACCGACGACCTCCTCAAAAACCCATTCTACCCAAAAAGGAATAGCATGAACTCTCACAGCTCCCTTGAAAAAACGCAGTGAATAAGCATGTGAGCAATAGACTCTCCATCTTTCTTACACAAAGAGCACCTATGATAGTCATGTGGTAATTTTACTTTCTAAACACTCAACTAACTTGGATACTTTTTGCAATAAGTTCTTTCTTTCTCAAGGTAAATGGGAGTTTCTTTCAAACTTTCCTTTCTTGCAAGTTCAGGTTACTCACGGACTAGATAAAGTAAATCAAGCATCAAAAACCATCTTCTTGGCATGCGAAGAAGATATGGAGGAAGCACTGTCAGCTGTAAAGAAAGGGATATGGACTTTCAGTAGTGACTGGTTTATGAATTGCATCATGAGGCAAGAACTTGACTTGGAGGCCCCCCAGTTTGCTGAATCCCTCTAAGTATACTTCAACTCGCGCCTTCTCGATATGGAGTAAATCATGTTAATAGTAGCGCGAAAATGAAAAATATACAGCAAAATATGTCTATATCTATTGATTATAATGTAGTCTAGACAGTGTGTTGATAATTAAAATGCCATTACTTTTGTCGGGGTACTGTGAATATTCAAAAATAATTATTTACAAAAAAACTGTTAGTGATGATCAGTGACTGTTATGCTGGCCCTTGTTGGTAACTACTACTAACTAGCTTGAAAATTTAGGTTTCTTTTCTTTCTTTCTTTTTTATTTACTTTTTTTGCCTTTTTAGCTAATAAAATTATTTGAATTAAAAGGGGATCATTTGGTAATTCGCCTTTAAGTTGGTTAATTGCGTAAAAAAGTTAATTTTTCTTGTTTTTTGTTCAAATTAGACAATATTGTCTTTTTATACAGTTGATTATAATAATTCTATATAGTTGATATTGATAGTAAATAAATTATTAAGGAGTAAGTGTTATTATTTTTTACCAAGGAGTATTATTGTTTATTCCCAAAATGCATGCCTCCCTCCCCAACCTTGCCACCCCCTGCATTGTGCTGCAAGAATGTGAAATGGAGAGCAAGAAACTGAACTTTCAGACCTTTTTTTCAGCAGAATAACCCAAGTTGCTTTACACGGTATTTGAATTATGGATTTGTGGAGGGATTTAAAAAAGGGAGATGAAAATGAATAAATAATCTAGTTTTTTCACTTTATTATTTTGTTTTGTTTGGGATGTCTAAAGAGTTGGTTTTTAATAGGTTTAGTTTTTCTTTTTTTCTTAAAAAAAAGTTAGGTTGTGTGAGATAATTTATTTAAGGTATTTATTTTTGTTTTTTCTTAAAATGTTTAATATATATTTACTATTTACTTTTTACTTTTCGTTTGTAGTGTTTGGGTTAAAGTACTGTTTTTATTTTATTATTATTTTTTAAGTGGAGTTGAATTTTGTATCGAGGGTATTGTAGTTATTTCGTTTTTAAAAACAGTTAGATTGCTTGAAATGTAAATAGCCTCTTTTTTTTATGAAATAAGAAGTGAAAAAAAAAATTAGTTGGCTTTTTTAGAATGCTAAATAGGTTGGTTTTAAAGTTAGTTCTTTTTTATACCTAAAAAATAAAACCAGTACTTTAACCCAAACACTACAAACGAAAAGTAAAAAGTAAATAGTAAATGTATACAAATCATTTAAGATATTAATTTGGCAAAATAAGTTAGTTATTTTAATATTATTGCACATTTTCCGTTTAGTACACATACAAGTGTAAGTTTTTATGTATCGTGTACAAGTATTTAATATATTTGATCGGTATAAAAATAAAAAAAAGTATAAAGGCTTTGTTTGGGTAACATGACTTATTAACTTTTTTGGCTTATAAGTCAATAAATAAGTTACGTCATTTGGTTTGCCAAATAAGTCAAAAACATGTCAGTAAGTCAAAATAAGCTGGCTTATAAGCCAAATAAGTTAGCTTATAAGCCAAATAAGTAAATAAGTCAATTGTCACCAAAACGAACTGATTTATTTATATTTTGACTTATTTGCTAATAAGAAAATAAATCAATAAGCCAGTCACCTAAACATGGCAAAGTGTGCATTTAGCATCTTTCTAAATTTGCATTCACAAAAATAAAAAAGTACCCATCTTGCCATCAAGCCAATGTTGTAACTTGTAATTTTATAAAATTAATTTAGCAATTTACTCTTGGCAACAGTTTTTCTCATATAAGTGATTGGTCGATATTTTTGCTCACTGGGTAGGTTGGGCTAGAGCCTTTAATTATCATAGTAAAATGATATAATAATATATCTTTAGGGGAGTGATTCTCACACTTTTTTTTATATATAAATTCACTATTTTCATGTCTTTGGGCTTATGAATTGATAAAATTATGTTTCAGCTTTTGTTTATTTGTTTATTTGTTTAAATTAATAATAAAAATATATATGATCTCACATGATTAGTAATTCTATGGAACTAATAGTAAATGAATTATTAAAACTAAAATCTCTTATGTTCTGTTCAGTCGTCATAAAAATTATAAGAGAAAGAAATTTAGAAAAAAAAGGGAAGTGAATAAAAAGAAAGAAAAAAGAAAATATAAAAAAATTAATTTTCGTTACCTGTTTAGTTTGCAAGAAAATTGATAGAGAATTCAATTTCAAACTTTCTTGTAATGCATAATCTTATACTTTTTACATGATTTGTTTTATAGAAAAATATTTCTCGCAAAAAAAGTGTTTTCTTGATACTCATATTTTCTTGTGTCAACTAAACACACGTGCAAGAAAATAAAACGATTATTTTTTCATTTTCTTTTCCTTTTTTGTTAAATGAACGAAACCAGTATTGTATATTCAACATCTAATAGGATTTGTTATTCAAAGAATTCATAATTCTTTTATCATTTGTTGTATTCAAATAAAAAAAATACAATTCATTGAAATATGTAATCAATCTCATATTTAATTTGATCAATCAACCAAATTCTTAATCCAATAAATTATTACAAAAATATAAATATAATTTTGTAAATTCATTTGATAAAAAAATAAAAAAGAGAGTGAATTTGTATAAATGGGGAGTGCGATAATCATCTCCGTATCTTTATTGTATTGTTTTCTTTGTTAATGATGCAATTGCCTTTGTGGCTATACATTGTTTACAGTTTACGAAAAATTTAAAAACAGAAAATATAAAACATAAACGTTACCAAACGGGGCCTATAAATAACTTTGGATTGGATTATTTTTTTTAATGATTTCAAATTCTAATATGTTCCTCTCCACGAGTAGTTTAATCATGGATTTTGTGGTATTCAAAATCGTTAACGGGTGAATGAGAAATTGACTCTAAAAGTGTGCCATGAAAGTTGGTAAAATGGTGGTAACTAAGTTCTATTCCACATTGGTTGAGAGAGAAAATGGTGAGTGCCTAATTTAGTATAAAAGGGTTTCAATTCTACATTGGTTGGGAGAAACATGGATGGATGGATTTTATAAGCCAAGTTGAGTATAAAGAGTGTGCCCCTTGTAGGTACCTTGTTTTATGAACGGGGAAAACCTATCCATCGGTGGGTTCAACCAAAACCCCACACGCGCGCCTCGTCGCTGCTCGCTCATTCGACCGGCCGCGCTGAGCCGGGCTTGGGTCCTGGTCCGTGGTCGCGAGTTGGGTCAACATTTATCTTTTTGCTGAAAATTTATTTATTTAAAAATTTAAATTTAAATATTAATTATTTAAATTGAGTTATTGTTATTTCGTTACCGTTACCAAACCGTTAGAGGGTTCGGTTTGGGGCCGTTGGAGTCTGAACCATTGAGTCGGTCTAGAACGAGTTCGCACCTATTGGTCTGTCCAACTGCCAGGCAGAGCAGTCACCATTGAAGACTATTTAAAGGCTGTTTGCTGCCCGGTTTCTTACACTGGAAAATACAGAAATCCTTCCCTCCTCTCATATGCTTCAGCTGTTCTTCATTGTCTGCATTCCCGAGTTCAAAGAGAGTTCGAACTCAATTTCGGTTCGCTGGAGTGACAGGATGCTGTTCTGCTTCTGTTGCTCGTCGATCGTTTTATCCTCAGAGACGTTTGCCGTTAACTCGAAGCACCGTAACGAGGGCAATTTCGTCTTAAGGAGATCGTGTCAAATACGAGCCTCGGTTAATCGTTTACTGTTTCAGGTTCTTTAATTTTTGTATTTACAGATTCTGATTTTTGGGTTTTCTTAGCATTTTGTTCTGCCTTTTTCAGTTTCTGTTACTGTTTTAATTTTTCAGTTTCTGTCACTGTCTTCATTTTACATTTTCTGCTTAATTCACAGATTTTTTTACGAAAATAGTTTGCTATCTATTATTATTTTCCCAACAGTTTATGAATACGAAGATCTTTCTTTATAATCGTATGAAACAAGTGATAAAATAGAATATAAATTAAGATAATATTAAAAATGAAAACACAAAAAATGAGTAAATAAAATGTTCAGTTTTTTAACATAAAATAAGCAAAAAAACATTTTACTCTTGGAATTGCAGTTTCAAATCAAAACTGAATTATTCTTTGTTAGTTTGATTTGGTTCGATTTCATAATACACTCGGTTCAATTTCGATTCTCAAGTTTTTGAAACTACTTAGAATAATTAAATTCTTAATTTAACTAGACATCAACCTGTGAATACCCTATCTCTATTTGAAAAATGAAGGTTTCTAGACAATGGAGACAATGCAGATTCATTTCTTGCCACCCATTTTTTACTAAAAAAGGAACAACAACAAAAAAAAGTTAGTGGACAGCATTGAGATTTTGTTGATTTTTGTTGAAACTACTGGAAAACAGTTATTTTTTGGATTGATTTTTACATTTTGGCATAAATGTTTTACTTTTCACGATACGAGAAATTAAATAGTAAAGTTTTTTATCATAATTGAAAAAATTACTAAAAATATGTTAAAAAAGAATTTTTTTGGGCTAAAATAGGTATTTTTTAATTTATTTTATTTTTTTAGAGTTTTTTAATTCCGTGTGAGGGAAGAATTTAAAATGTTATGTCAATCCCCACAACTATGAAACTTTGGAAAAACTTAAACTAAAACTGAAAAATGATAAAAGAAAATAAAAAATAACTATTTGACAAAAAAATTGACAAAGGTTACCTTTTGTAAATGGTCTTGCTTCTTTTAGTCCCTCGCACTGATCGGTCCAATTGGACTATTTTTTAATTCAAAAGGGATCTATATTAATTTTTTGGATAGTTTGTTTTGTTATTCCATTATATATATTATTATTGTAAAAAATTAAATTGATCGGATATCGTTAATTGTCTTAACAAATCACATTGCATTAATAAAAAAATAAACTGTGATGTCTATTTACTATTTACTTAATTAGTACAAATATAATTTATTAAGGTGGTTAATGATATTTGATCAACTTAATTTTTTACAATAATAATAAATGCACTGAAAACAATAAAATAAATGATTAATTAAGTTTTAATTTCATTTTAGGAGGTTGTAAGAGTTTTAGTCCCACAACTATTTGTGTTTAGGGTTTAGTCTTTTTTTTAAAAGTTAGTGATTTTTTTCTCTAAAATACCCTTTATTAACTGGTGTAACATGTCCATGTAATTCTCCTTAATTTTAGGATACATTTGCATAGGCGAGCGTTGACCTGTTAGTCGCCAACGAGCTTTATGAAAATAATTTTAAATCCCCTTCATTTTTGCTGTCATATACATAACTGAATAGGATGAAAATAAATTATTAATTTGTTTCTAGATATTTATCAATAATTGGGATGTAACTTCCTTTTTTTGTTGGGATATTAGCATTCAACAAATATTTTTCTTATTTTGAATTGGCATTCGGTTCCAGATATTCATTAAACACGGCTGCTCCTCCTCTGTCGGCTCCTCATCCTCCGTTGTTGGTCCTCCTCGTCCTTCGCTCCGCCGTCGCCGCTTCCAAATCAGCCGACGTCGGCCACTTCACGCCACCGCCTCCGCTTCTCGCTGATGCGACCTTTTAGATCTAGACTACCAACAACAATGATTTTTTGAATACATATTCTTTATATGATCAGTGTACAACCGATACAATTATTGGTTGCAAATTCTGTGTTGAATAATTTTGAAAGCTCTTATTTGTTAAATACTGTTACAATTATTAGTTGCATGTTATTACCAAAATGTACACAGCTTTCCTAAATCACTAATACATTTTATCAATTTAAAACTATGTTATAAGAAAATATTGTAACAGATATTTAATACTGATAAATGTACTGGTGGAATATGCGTAGTGAATTGGAATTGAAATGTATCGGTGGTTTATATTATTTATGAAAATATTTTCACTAACCATTGATAAATGTATCAATGGTCATATTTGATTACGATGAGTTGAAACATTTATTAAAACTAATAATTTTGTGAATTTGAAAATGTATCAGATTTATGTGTATAGTGCAATAATTTTCAAAATGTATTGTTTGTATATGTTATGGCGGCAAGTGGTTTCGCTCAGCAAAGAAAGAAATGTTGCTTGATTTAGGAGATACACCATCTTTGAAATTTTTTTAAAAAGATTTCAAATTAGGAGAGAGAGAGAGAGAAAGAGAGAGAGAGAGAGAGAGATTGCTTGATTTAAATGATATGTCATCTTTGAAAAGATTTCAAATCATGAGAGATAATATTTTTAATATGAGTATATTAGATATAATAAAATAATTTTAAACATGATAGAACCTAATCTATTAAAAAAAAGTGTTAGAACTAAATCTAGTACTATTATTAAAAAGAGAACTAAACTTAAGATTTTCTTAAAATAAATAAATCAAATCATTAAAATATGTCTATTCTAGAGTAAAAAATGTCCAAGTGAACCGGTCCAATTTCTAGCCATTTCCTTTGTAAAATAGTTGAGGGGACAGAATAGTAATTTACGGAAAAATTGAAAAATAGGCAAACAGGCGAAGTCCCAGTGTTTGCCGATATACATACAGCTCGAATGTCTACCTACAGCTACGGTTGCTCTTTCCATGGCTAAAATAGGAGCTGAATCAGTATGTACTTGGACAGTTGATTCAAATGCTCCATTCATCCCCAAATGGAGAGCTTCACGAAGTTTCAAATTACATTCTCGCGCTCTGTCTTCAACAATTCGAGCTTCTCAGTCTATGGATGACAAGAACAAGGTTTTCAAAGAACTGGGTTTGTCTACATTTGCTCTCACACTGTCTTCTCTGCTCATAGGCACAGATAAAACCCTCCTTTTATATCCTTTTCTTGGTTGTTTTGTGTCAAGTTTTTTATTGAGGTGGACCCAATATGATGTATTATATTGAAGACATTTTGCAAATTCTGAAAGTTTACTTTGGGTACGCAAGTTTGAAGTGGATAGGCCTAAATGCCAATTAATTGGGGATGGGTTTGTACTAAGGCGCCAAGTGTTTGAAAGAATGTCTCAAAGACTCAAAAAAGTGTTTCTTTTCACATTAGGTCTTTAAACTTGTTGTGTTCACTTGGTTGAAGGATATGTTTAGGTTATTGGAGGTACTAACGTGCCAAGTGTTTGAAAGAATATCTCAAAGGCTCAAAAGAGTGCTTCTTTTCATATTATAGGTCTTTAATCTTGTTGGGTTCACTTTGTTGAAGTATATGGGAAGGTTATTGGAGGATTACTTTCACTTCGGGGATTACATTGGATAACCCATTTTTTGTTGGAGATACCATGTTGGATTGGATTGCTCATTCTTGCAAAGCAAACCAAAATTCTGTTACTGATGTTCTCTTCAACCAACAATATACTATTGATTTACTTTTTCCACGAATGATGCTATTGTACTGTAATTTTTGGTTAAGTGGCCATTTTTTTGTCTAGAATTTATTGTGGTACAGCATGTCAGACTTGGGATCGGTGGGCAGTTCGATAGTGTCTAATTGCAAATCTTGATATGTGGCGACTAAGACAACCCTAAGTTGTAGGATTGGAAGCTTTTTAGGCTCATTGGAAGTCATTTGTTTGAGGTGCTGCGCATAAGTGGGCTTTTTCAAATGGATTTACGAGAGAAGAAGAGAATGATGTATCATTTTACGAGATTCATTGGGATAATGTACTTAAATTGGTATTTTTGAGTTAGAGAATTATAATAACAAAGGTAGAAATAAAAAAAATAAAAAAACTCTGGGAGATAATAGTAGTAGTAGATAAGGAAAGGAGAAGAGAAAAAGAAAATTTAAATTAAGTAGGAGAATAACTCGATGAAGGAGATGTAGATCTGAGAAGTTAAGAAATAGAGAAAGGGAGAAATAGAGGAGAAGACTGGAGGAGGATCAGAGGGAGTCATTTGCAAAGGCAAAAGTTGAAGGTGAAGGAGGAAGATGAGGGAAAAGCCAGTGATTTGCATTGGTACATCTAGGAGGATAGGTGCTGGTTGCAAATGTTGGGTCATGAATCTCAAATTTATACATGTCAAGGGGAATGAGTCCGTTTATCATTCATGATGACTATGAACCCTGTGAGAGAACTAGAAACTTGAAATGTTCCTAACTGCTAAATTACTGCCAAATTGGGAATTAAATCTACTTCTAATAACTTATCCTAAATAATGAAATTACAACAATTGGTTGAAACCACTCCCAAGATTCCGATCTTCCTAAAGTAAAATGACTTTAACTTGTTCTACAGCTTGATTAATTCATAAGGCGATCACTTCACTTTCTACACGTACCTCAATCACCTCTTTGTAGGATAACTTCCCCTTTAGTTTGAAATTTCTGAGGCTTAATAAGTTATTTAATCCACTATGTTATTGTCATATAAATATTCCAGTTTGCAGGCATCTTCGCAAATTTGGCTCATTATTTATTGATTTCAAGGATGATCGCAAGAATTGCAGTTTTTAATGAAGTTACTGATGATGCCATAGTGATTTATGCCCAATAGGCTCGTTTTAACCAAGAAAGTATAGTAAGGGAGGATAAAAATGAAATTGGCTGCCAAGAGAGAGGGAGATAGACAGTGACTTAAGGGGAAAAAAAGAGACATGGAGGAGGAAAGAAGATAATAGAGGGAAATCAAAGGAGATAGGAGAAGATAATAGAAAAATCCCAAGAGGGAAAGGGACATGAGAAAAATAAGAAGAAATTAATGCTTGCATATAGAAATGAAAGAAGAAGATGGAGTAATCGAGGAAAAGTAATCGAGGAAAAGATAATACTTACCAAATAAAAACTCTAACTTACACACACAGAGAGAGAGAGAGAGAGAGAGAGAGAGAGCACTGTAGTTTTGCAATTCCCTCACATCTCATCTTTTTTTTCCGCTCTTTTCTTTTTTTGTACTCCCGTGTTTGGATGTATTTTCTCTATAAAATCCTATGTTGGAGCTTACTATGTCCCTGATTGGTAACCTAAAACTTTTTGGCTTTTTGGCATATTTGCTATTTTTTTAGCTAAAAGGCTATAAAAAAAAGTAGGTCGTTTGGTAGCTTGGTTTTTTCAGCTGGCAAGGTAGGACATCGGGTAACTTAGCTTTTTGGCTTTAACTTTTTGTCTCAAAATGACAAAATTTCCCTTCATTTATATGTATTGGAATTGGCTTGTAATTTCTACAAAATGCCATTTTGCCTTTTCATTAGATGTGATATGTGCTGGAATGCGCAGAGGGAAAAGTTAGAAAGCTGATTTTTTAGCTTTTTTGGCCAGGCAACGACCTACTATACTTTTTAGCCTTTTTAGCCAAAAAAGCTTGAAATGTGCATAGAAAAAGATTAAAAAGTTGGCTTTTCAGCTTTTTTGCGCGAAACAAATTTACTTTTGCCTTTTAAGACAGAAAGCCAAAAACTTGGCTTGCCAATCAGAGCCTATGACTGTTTAATCTTAACAAGGGAATGGGCTCCGGTCTGAATATGATGGTTTGGGTTCTTTTAGTATCAGTTTCTTACAATCTATAAGAAGTTCTGACAATCTTGACAATTTCACTACATGAAAATTTTCTATGTTGTACAATAGCCACTACTTCAAGTTGAACTACCACTAAGATGGCCATGAAGCTTTCCAAATCAACCTTAGACTTTGGATTTAAGTGGGACCAAAATGAGCCTGGACAGCCCGGATCAAAGGAGACAAATTTGTACGCCTCTGGTAACTCGAAATAAAACACAACAATACGCAAGCTCTAGCTTTCCTTGCGTTCTTCACTCACACTGTCTGATTGTATAACTCATTCTGCCCTTAACTTTGCTACATTTTTATGGCCATCATCAAGTACTAAATTGATTTAATACAGGTAGAAATTAATTTAGACTAGATATCATTCACAAGTTTTGGCAAAATCTATTCAACCAAAGTTTCAATTGGCTAGTTGAACATGGTTAAATCTGGTACTTGATTGCATGTACTCAAGCTTGAACAGTTCAATGGTTGGGATTGCTTGGAACATTGTTATCCTAGATGAGGTTCAATTTATTAACCCTGAGGATGAGTATTTGTAGAGAAATATGCATTACTAAATGTAAAGGTGACTAGAATCTGAGAGGGTAGAGATAGGCACCTACCAATTGTGATTGCAGACTTCTTACCTGCCGTTGTTGTTATAATGTAAATTTATATCAATACATGATGAGTTGAAACAGGGCTGTGTAATGCTGATCATAAAAGAATCTAAAACCTTGAAGGATCAAACCTCAACCCATCAAAACTTTGACATTAGGATAACTCTTTTTAGGTATCCAAGGAATTGAAACAAACCTTAATGGCAAGGTACCAACTCACTGATGCTGCAGATGACCTGATCAGGACCTAGTGATAAAAAACTTTTGTAGGCATGAACTGTATCTTACCCAGGTGGACCTGTTTGTTTTATATTATTTTCAATGATTAATATATACATCAGTACTTGTTTTTTCTTACTTGAAGAATTTTGTTCAGGTATGTTTTCACTTAGAAAGAAGATTGAAGATGCAGTTCTCCGTGCTGAGACGTTGGCACCAACAGCATTGGAACTTGAAGAAGCAAGACACATTAAACAACAACAAATGATACATCAATATAACTTGTGGGATGACCTAGCTAAATCGAATGAGATCCTCGTCAATTTAGCTGATAGTTCTGAAGTGGTTGATGCCCTCAAAGACTTGAGATATAAGGTGATATTCTATATATTACTAGAGGATCATAACTTCACTCATCACCCCCAGACTTCCAATATGTAAAACTCAGGAAATTTGTTGGGCTGGGCCCAATACATGGTATGGGAAGCACCGGTTAATGACCCTTGCATGCTGTGATAAGTGATAACAGTAATGATAGTTACCTACCGAGCTTTTATTTATAGGCATTTCATTTATAAAATACTTTGAATTTGGTTGAGGTATTATGTCCTATTCACTGTTCATTATTTTTCCTTATAAAACCATGAAAATGAAAATGGACATATATTACTATCTATTGTACTTTGTGCAGGCTGAAGAAGCTAAGTTGATCACTGAGTTGGCAGAGATGGATGCTATAAATTATGGGCTTTTTAAGCAAGCGTACATTGCCTCTTTAGATGTAAGCAAGTTCTTGGACAAATATGAGCTGTCCAAACTTCTTAGGGGGCCATATGATGTCGAGGGAGCATGCATGATAATTAAAGCTGGAAATTTGGGCTTCTATCCTGAGGTTTGATAATTATATTCTGCTCCTTAGTATGCTTTCTCTGCATGGGAATGGAATGGTATGGTAACTTCCTGGCAGGGATCGGAGTTTTGTGGATACCTCCATGATGGACTTTTATAAACTTTCAATAAAATCACTGTATTAATTCCACTCCAGGACTGACTGAACTTCAGCTGAACTCAACATATTTAACTCAAGATGGTCTTTTCTACTGTTTTCACAATATTCAACAAATTAATTTTGCATCTGAGGATCTCCACTCTGAAGTCAAAATATAGAACATTGGTTCATTCCACGTGTGACATGATGTCTTACCTTATTATTTAAATTGGAAAACTGAGCGGGAAAAAAATTTAAAGTGGAATGCAATGACTAAACATGATTATTCTATAGGCAATAACTAAAATTTTACGTACTATTTATATGAATCTTGATCTTGGTGGTTCTTGGACTCTTAACCTTTGAAGTGAGGCTGTCCCATTTTTTTACTGCTACATATTTTGTTTGCTTATCAAATTTGTCAATTCTGCCATCTATAACTGTGTTGATTGTCAAATACCGATTTTTAATGAAGTTAGAAAGTGTGTTGGGCTCTTCTCATTCGCATGTAAACTGGCACTTGACAGGCTTTGAACTTTCTATGACTTTGTCTTTGGTGAATTGGACGGAGCTTATGTTGTACCTTTGAGAATATAAACAAATACCTTCTTGACATAATCACTTTTATTTTGATAAACTTGCATTTTATCTTTTCTTCAATTTTGTTATTGTCTCTTCCATTTTTAATTCTTCTTATTATGAACATTATGTTTCGTGTATGGTGGATATGATTTCGCATTGGAATACGTTTGTTCACCTCAATGGACTTGTCAGAAATTTCTTTGGCTTGCTTTTTATAGAAGATTTGTTTGAATTATTCATTTTTTAAGAAATTTAATCTACAAAATAAAATTCCATTAATGAATGATGCCATCCCTGTTAAGGCAACCCAAGGGGGGATATGAATTGGATTGAACGATGAAGCAAACCTAAAATATTGAAGTGATTGAATAAGATGAGATCAAGTGTAGGAGTATGTGTTGAGATAATGAATGCAAGATGATCAAGACAATATAAACAAAGAGTTACACAAAGGATGCAAACACAATAGTTTATAGTGGTTTGACATAACCGAAGCCTACCTCCACTCTCCAAAGCTCCTCCGTGAGTTACTATTTTTCTTTTGATCATGAACAAGAATATTTATTAATGAAAATAGATTAGTACAATATGAGAGGTGACAAGAAGTCCACCAAGAATTCAAAACAAAAGACCAATGGCCAATTACAATAAATCACACACCGCCCTCCAATCTCTAGGTATCAAAAACAAAGGAATGTCCTTAAAAAGGCAAAGAAACTGAGGCCCAAAATGATGAGAAATAACACGCTCTATCCCATAAAGAGGTGACGCCCGCGCTCTTATTCTCAAGGATCCTAGCATTGCGCTCCAACCAAAAGCCTAAAAAAATGAGAAGAATACACAATTCAACAAAGCTTTCGCCTTCTTATTTGATCCGAAGCCCCTATAATCAGTCAAGATCATTTGTAGGTAACTTATCAGTGCCACCCAACAAGACTCCACCAGAAAAAATAACCTGTTCCAAAGACAAGGCCAACGAACAATGCAAACATTGATGATTCAAGGATTCCTACTCTTTTTTGCACGTGACACACCACCGAGGGAAAAGATAGCTATTTTGTCCCATTTTTTGCAACATGTCATTTGTTAATGACTTGAGGACCATGTAAATATCTTCACTTTAAGAGGTCTTACCATTTCTCAAATTATCTTTTGATAAGGAAAAGAAACAATACCCGGATTATCAATGATTTTATCAAAAAGGATTTGCAAAGGAAGACACCCATGAAAAGGAGAGACCAAACACTTTTATTCCTCTCATCCCCTCTCAAAGAACACTTAAGTGAGAATAGCGAGCAAGGATGACGTTTCATTCGATTTTCTTTCATTTAGATTTCTATATAAATTGAAGTTCTAAGCAATTGGATCCAAATGAGTACATGCCATAGAAGTAATAGATACCTCATGATTGATGTAGGCGAAGAAAGAAAACATTGAATGGCGAATTACCTATCCAAACATTCTCCCCAAAACGAACACACTTCCCATTGCTTACCTTCAAGGAAACAAACCTTTGAGAACAAACAAAGAATATTAGAGATAGCTTTCTAAGGAGGACGACATTTACCACAATTAACAACAGAAGAATCCCAATCATTTGATTGAACCCCAAGGAGAGCAAGGTACCTAACTACAATATTATTGATCCCCAAACTCTTGTTATTTTGGATTTTGACATTTTTTCCCAATTAACTAAATGGTCCTTTTTTACCCTCATCCCTACATTCCCAATGTAAATCCCCTCTCATTTTATTCAATTTTATTTGTAACCCCAATTAGTATCTTAAACAAAGACAGACAGTAGGTAAGCTGTGGGCATGCTATTTAACACTGATTGGGCCAAAGTGTACCTCCCTCCTTTAGAGAACAAATCTATCTTTCGCCCTTCTAACCTCCTACCAATTTTCTCTA
Organism: Heliamphora pulchella; assembly: GCA_032270985.1. Classification (NCBI taxonomy): domain Eukaryota; kingdom Viridiplantae; phylum Streptophyta; class Magnoliopsida; order Ericales; family Sarraceniaceae; genus Heliamphora; species Heliamphora pulchella. The sequence goes on along the minus strand of JAULJZ010000019.1, from coordinate 5,408,539 downwards.
ACAATGGAGCTCAAAAAATTCCTTTTTAGGATTATCGCCCAAAGGGAGACCCCCAAATACCTACCAGGAAAATGCTCAATGTGACACCCAGTGACTTTCCATTCTCTTTAATCTTTCTAACCTCACATTGATACCTACGAGATTACTCTTACCCATGTTTACCTTAAGGCTCGATATGATCTCAAAAAATCTCACTACTGAGAATAGATTAACCA
>JAULJZ010000019.1:5367638-5399968 GCA_032270985.1 Heliamphora pulchella | reverse complement strand
GTGGCGGGCCAACGGCCCGGCCCGGCCCACGGGCTTCGAGGGGGGGGGAGGGTGGGGTATGCCCAGGCCCAAAAATCTTATATCTGGGCTCGGGCGAGCTCGGGCTTTTATCGGGCCGGGCTCAGCTCGCACAGTACCGGGCTTCGGGCGGGCCTTGGGCCAAAATTATACCCTTAGTTTGAATGCCTCTCAATGGAGGATCTTTTCTCATTAAATAGAAAAGTATTACCCCAATTTCAGCGTACAATCACTCCTATCAATCAATCTCCATCAATCTCCCTAAATTTGTTTACAATCACTTTGTACCATAATTACAATACAATCAATCTCCCTAAATCAACTTACAATCTCTTTGTATCATAATTACAATACAATCAATCTCCCTAAATCAATAATTACAATAATATTATAACAAGATATTATAGCTGATATACATCTTCTTCCAATTAGATAACAAAGAAAGGAAATAAAAGAACTAGAGGTCATTGAAGTTGTTACATTTTTTTGTGTCCCTCTATCCATTCTGCAGTTTTAAACAAGATGTCACTCGGCGCCTTTTGACAAGTCAAAACTCAAGTTTGTCACTATATTTTGGCAAATTGTGGTGTGCAGTGCAACCACCACCACTGCTTATGAGAGAGAGAGAGAGAGAGAGAATTGCCCATGAAATGCACAGTACAAAATCTCGAATAATAGCTTTTTCTTTGTAATACCACAGTGTCTGTTTGGTAACGTTTTGGTGGCGTTTGGTAACATTTATGTTTTTTTTTTGTTCTTTGTTTACCAAAAACAGTAATCATGTTTTTGTTTAGTTTTCTTGTAAACAAAAAATTAAAACATGTTTGGTAACGTGATATGTTTTAAAAAAATCTCAAAACATGAAAAACATAATAATGTTTGACAACACAATTTAAGTTTTAATTGTTAAAATATTGTACATATCTATTTTAGAAAAAGACATGCTTATTTTGACTGCATTAAAGCATTGTATGTAATTACATCCTTTGAACTCTATTTCATTTAAGAAGATCACAACCATTCAAATCATTTCCCATCCCATCAAATATGTAGGTTAATAATATTTAATTTATTTGCTGAAATCCATATACATTCATACTACATTCCAAATAAAAAACAAACACGTTTCAAATCATATAAACTAGATAATTTAGTACATTGCCTCTAGATGACAACAAACAGGAGAAAGAGGAATACAAAGCATAAAACACAGTTACAAGCACAACAACTATACAACATGGTATTATTCGGATAAGGATTTGGTGGCATTGGTGGATTTCGTTGGAAATGGTAATAATCAACCTATGCAAATGCATGCACATGATCCAACCCTCTAGGGCAACGATAAAAAGCCCTTCCATTGTTTTGTTTTGTTCTTGCAATGTACAATCGCATGCATCCTCCACCACAAATACATGAATGTCCATTAGCTACATGGCGTGCCATACCTAAAAATTGACAGGACAAAACTATCAACATCATAAAAATGTAAGTGTATATATATATATATATATAAACACACACACACACACATATATGAACACAAATGAATACAAAGAAGAACTACATATGTCGCTTAGGACCAAGGTTTTAAATTGCGGTATCGGCCGGCGTAACGGTCACGGTCGCATGTAATGGGAATCGGGTGTATTGGTCAATCTGTAATGGGAATCGGGTGTCGCGGACGTGAATTTTTTTCAAACACTAACAAATGGCATAAAACTCATTGATACACATATTATAACTTTATTTTCTACAAATTGAATGTTGGTAGTTGTTTTTAATTGCTATTTGGATACAAAAAACATATTTTCTAAAATTTATGTTATTTTTTAAATTTAAAAAAATACGATATAAAAATATTATATAATCAATAACAATATTAAATTATATAATCAAATGATGAATAATTCAACTTAAATAAAAAATATTATATTAAATAATAAATATTTATATTACTTTTACTTTATATAATATAAATGAGGTAAGGTATATATATAATTTAAATGTTACATATAATAATAATAAATTATAAGATGATAAATTAAAGAAAATAATTAAAAAAAAGAAAATAAAGATATAAATGAAAATTTAAATACCAATTAAAATGATTAAAAGACTTGCAAATTAAAAAAAATAAGGAAGGAAAGTGGTGGCCAAACACCACTGAACTGAAATCACCATATACTCCACGTCGTCCACGACTTCTCCTCTTCTCCAATACTCCACGACTTCGACTTCGATTTCTCCAATGCTCCTCCAATCAACACACAACTTTGAACACCACCGACACCGACGACACAGGCAGACCCATCGACGCCGACGACGACAATTGGAAGACCCATCGACGACGACTAGAAGACCCATTGACGACGATGACGACAACGACTGGAAGACCCATCGACGACGACGACGACTTATAGATTTCTGGTCAATTCAACTCCTTGCGATCTGGTTTAACTTCCTTGATTCATGTTAGTCGCTACATTTGGTGCGATTTTTGGTAACCCTGGGCCGAGTCGGCTGTAACGGCTGTTACAGGTCGATACTCCTATGATACCCGTTACGTAACGGCGGTAACGGTCGATACCCATGGGATTCTCTGTAAAGCCGTTACAGAGTTGCGAAACGGAATCGGTACTTCAAGATACCGTTACGTAACGGTCGTTATTTAGAACCTTGCTTAGGACGTCAAAGCATATTATGTCTAAACTAGTAAATTGTGTACTTCTACAGTATCGACATATGACATGATACGAAAATGTACGAATGATTAATATCCACAACCAATGAAGAGTTAAATCATCTACGAACAACAAACAAAAATAATTTAACGTCTGTGAACAGAGTTCCAAATCTGTATTGCAATTTCGTTGCAAAAGTTAGCTACAAACAGGACGGTACACAACTTGATTTTGGAAGATATGGCACTAAAAGTTGTAGAGCTAGTCGTCTTTCATATCGAGCCATTGAAGCAGCACATGCTGCATAGCTGTGATGGACTAATGTCAACTCCTGTCGGATTTTGCGTGCTACTACCTAAGACATCAGACGCTCCCTCTGTTGACGCACCATTGCCCTCACTAAGTGCTTCGAGGAGTAACTCATCATTCAAGTCATGAGCTCGAATCCAATTATGAACAACACAGCATGCCGTCAGAATGTACTTTTGCTTGTTCAGTGGGTGTGACGGCATGCGAGATAAAATAGTAACTCGTGCTTTCAAGACTCCAAAGCACCGCTTGATTATGTTCCGCAATGATGAGTGTCGATAATTGTACCATTCTTCAATGGTTGTTGGTCGTGTTTTTCCGTGATAATTATTCAGATGATACCTCTCTCCCTGATACAGTCATAAGAACCTAGGTATGGTTGTATAGCCAGAGTTAAGAACGTAGTATTTGCCTGCCCAATATAAGAACTAAAGTAATATGAATAACAATAACGTTGCAATAAACAGATCCCATTATCATAGGTGTATTACCTTATGGAGGCAACGAAAACCTTATATCCGGGTTATTCAAACATTCCACGAACACCCTCGAGTCATTAGTAGTCCTCTCCCATCCAGTAAGTACATACGTAAACTTCATATCAAATGAGCAGGCGGCTATAACATTTTGAGTGATTGTGCTATGCCTGCCATGATATGGTATTTGTTGATCGGCAGGCACGCTTGCTGAGATGTGCGTCCCATCTAGTGCACCGATGCAATTCTATTACAAATTAAATTGAATCGGTACATCTGTGTTTTATGAAGACATATTAATGTGAATATAGATTACCTTAAAGAAATGCCAATATTTACGGTTATTTTGTATTTCCAAGGGAACTTCATCGAACGATGGTGGCCGAATGAGTAACGGGGTGACTCTGCATACAGCTTTCAATACGTGGTTGAAGTAACTAGAAATGGTATGGCCCGAATGTTGGAATCGCTCTTGGGCTGCTCGGTTCCTTTTATTTTGCCCTATTGTTAAGAGGAACATACATAACTACTCCTCCACGGTCAAATAATGTGAATTGCAAAGTCCAGTACGTTCTTTCAGTAGTTTGCTGAAGCCAAGGAAAACATCGGGCTCCATTTGAAAATTCTCTTGCAGCCTAGCCTCATGATCACTTAGTAGTTCAAGTACATACTAATGTCCTCTTAACATTGAAGTTCTACACGGATGATGATTAATGTACATGTTGAAGTATTGTTGTAAAGCCGCCGTCATCATAAAGATGATTTCTTCATCATGGGAAGATTCGTCTGAATTAGACGAACCATTACTCATACCAAAACGTGTATTTGACATGGTCTCCGTAATATGTAACATTATTATCATACAACGATTCACAGGAGTTTACATTGTACGCATGCGATATAGTTTAATTACGTCCAAAAGTAGATTTACTTATGTATAAGAGCAAATTTGGGAATACGATGTAGCATGTTTATAAAAGTAGAATACAAACAAATCCAAACTAGAGGAGTTGAGTGAGAAAGGGAACTTATAGGAGTTGGAAAGGTCAACGACTACTGAAATTTACCTCTTCTAGAGTAGTTTTCGAGCTTGGACAGGCCTGAACTGAAGCTCTTGGAGATGTGCTATTGGCCTGTGAAGATTGAGCCTGGAAGTTGATTCTTTTGTTGGCCTATTGCATTTATTGAATACCTCTACCAGTTACGTTGGAGAAGTCACATGTCACATGGGAGCAGTGTTCCAGTGGCCTTGGCTGTATATGTAGCTCTGCAGCCTTTCGCTACAGGTGTGCAGAAATTATGCTGAGACTTGCTGCCTTTGACAGTTTCAGCCTTGGCTGGATGTGGACCTCCGTAGCTAAATGAGCCTTGGCTGCATGCTATTGAACATCAGTCCATCAAAATTGTCACTGAACAGGGTACTGATTTGAGAAGACCTGAGTACAATACCAGTTTAGGACAGTAAAATGGAGCTCTGCACAACATACTTATTCCACAATCCTTGTGCAGTCACATGGGAGCAGTGGTTGACAAGCCTTGGCTAGATGTGTAGCAGTACAGAATTTGGGTAGTTGTGTGCAGAAATGATGCTTAAAGTAGCAGCCTTTGAAAGTGGAGAAAATTGCAGGTTGTGCAGGCTTTTTTGGACAAAACTAGGCTAGTTTTCTTTCTTTGTTTTTCACACATTCAGTTGCATTCCTCACGCATTCAGTTCCTTTACGTGGACAAAGTTGTAGAATTGCTGACTTTTGGCAATCCACTTTGCAAAATCAACTAGAACTCTTCAATGGGAAGCAAATACAAACCATATAGGACAGGAACATACAGTCACATGTTTGCAGTGAATATAGTTCAGTCTGAAATGAGACGTTGTATAGGAGTGTGCTGAACATAACGTACTAAACAGCAAATTCATGTCATTCAAAGGAGAGCTATGGCAATCAATGCCTCAATCCAATGAATGAAATTGAAACTATGAAAATAATTTGAAAGAGCAGCAAATTCAAAAATTTATTACTATTGTTTAGCATGAGTAATGGTTCGTCTGATTTGGAAGGATAGTCCGACGATGAAGAAATCATGTTTATGCTGACAGTGGCTTTACAACAATACTTCAACATGTATATTAATCATCGTTCGTGTAGAACTTCAATATTAAGAGGATATGAGTATGTTCTTAAACTACTAAGTGGACATGAGGTTAGGCTGCCAGAGAATTTTCGAATGGAGCTTGATGTTTTCCTTAGCTTCGACGAACTACTGAAAGAACGTATTGGACTTTGCAATTCGCGTTATTTGACCGTGGAGGGGCAGGTGTGCATGTTCTTCTTAATAATGCCAAAATGAAAGGAATTGAGTAGTCCAAGAGCGGTTCTAACATTCGGGCCATACCATTTCTAGATACTTCAACCGCATATTGAGAGCTGTATATAGAGTCGCCCCATTACTCATTTGGCCACCATTGTTCGATGAAGTTCCCTCGGAAATACAAAACAACCTTAAATATTGGCCTTTCTTTAAGGCAATTCATATTCACATTAGTACGTCTCCATAAAACACATATATACTGATTCAGTTTAATTTGTAATAGGATTGGATCGGTGCACTAGATGGGACTCACGTCTCAGCAAGCGTGCTTGCCGATCAACAAATACCATCACAACCACTCAAAATGTAATGGCCGCCTGCCCATTTGATATGAAGTTCACGTATGTACTTGCTGGATAGAAGGGGGCTATTAATGACTTGAGGGTGTTCGTGGAGTGTTTGAAGAACCCAGATATGGGGTTTCTGTTACCTTCGAAATCTAACACACTTATGACAATGAGATTTGTTTGTTGCGAACGGTATCGTTATTCATAATACTTTTGTTCTTATATTGGGTAAGCAAATACTACGTTCTTGACTCAGGCTATACAACTGTGTCTGAGTTCTTATCACCGTATCGGGGAGAGTGGTATCATGTAAACAATTATCGCGGACAAGCACGACTAACAAGCATCGAAGAGTGGTTGAACTATCGGCACTCATCATTGCGGAACGTAATCGAGCGGTGCTTTGGAGTCTTGAAAGCATGAGTTCCTATTTCATCTCGCATGTCGTCATACCCGCTCAACAAGCAAAAGTACATTTCGACGGCATGCTGTGTTGTTCATAATTGGATTCGAGCTCATGACTTGAATGATAAGTTATTCCTCGAAGCACTTAGTGAAGGCAATGGGGCGTCAACAGAGGGAGCGCCTGATGTCTCGGGTAGTAGCACGCAAATTTGACTGGACTTAACATTAGTCCATCGCAGCCACGCTACATGTCTAACGTTCGCAACGAAATTGCAAGACAGATTTGGAACTCTGTTCACAGACGTTAAATTATTTTTGTTTGTTGTTTCAAGATGATTTAATTCTTCATTGGTTGTGGATGTTAATCCTTCATACATTTTCGTATCATGTAATATGTCGATGGTGTAGAACTACACAATTTCGTAGTTTAGACGTAATATGCTTTGATGTCCTAATCTATATATGTAGTTCTTCTTTGTATTCATTTGTGTGTGTGTGTGTGTGTGTGTGTGTGTGTATTTACATTTTATGATGTTAATAGTTTTGCCTTGTCAATTTTCAGGTATGGCACGCCATGTAGCTGATGGACCTCCATGTATTTGTGGTGGAGGATGCATGCGGTTGTACATTGCAAAAACAAAACAAAACAATGGGTGGGCTTTTTATCGTTGCCTTAGGGGGTTGGATCATGCGCATGCATTTGTATGGGCTGATGATTACCATGCCCAACAAATTCCACCAATGCCACCAAATCCTTATCCGGATAATACCCTGTTGTATAGTTGTTGTGCCGTGTTTTATGCTTTGTAGTCCTCTTTCTCCTGTTTGTTGTCATCGTAAAGGCAATGTACTAGATTATTTTATGCTTTGTAGTATTCTTTCTCCTGTTTGTTGTCATTGTAAAGGCAATGTACTAGATTATTTGGTTTATATGATTTAAAACGTGTTTGTTTTTGTTGGAATGTAGTATGAATGTTTATGGATTGCAGCATGTAAATTAAATATTATTAACCTACATATTTGATGGTAATTGATATTTGGAAATGATTTGAATGGTTGTGATCCTCTTCAATGAATTACTGTTCGGAGGATGTAATTACATACAATACTTTGATGCAGTCAAAACAAGCATGTCTTTTTCTAAAATAGATATGTACAATATTTTAACAATAAAAACTTAAATTGTGTTGTCAAACATGATTATGTTTTTCATGTTTTGAAATTTTTTAAAACACATCACGTTACCAAACATGTTTTAAGTTTTTGTTTACAAGAAAACTAAACAAAAACATGATTACTGTTTTGGTGAACAAAAAACAAAAAACATAAACGTTACCAAACGCCACCTATGTATTTCAGTTTATTCACTGTGGAATAGAGTAGGTTCCTCAAAAAGCTAATTTGATTACATTTTTTATCAGCTGCTTTAGGGGTAAACTTTAACGTATCATGATGAAGACTTAATGTAATGGATATATTTGTTGAAGCTCTTTCCACTGTGCTAACGCAATTTATATTACAGGGTTCAACATGCACATTCTGTGAAGCAATTTTACGGGAGTGTGGTTTTAGAACTGGACTCTTTACTTCCCCTCACCTAATTGACGTGAGAGAAAGATTCCGTCTGGATGGGTCAGTGTTTAAATGCATCACGTTCTATAGCTGTGTGGCTCATCTTTCCTCTTTAAGGCCATAGATATTGTATGCATATCTCCATGAAAAGAAGACATACAATCCATGACCAATTTTATGAAAGATTAAATAAAGATATGAGCTATGTACTGTCTTATGTCCAAGCATGCGTGGACATGAAAAATTATCCATATTTCGTAATATATATTTTATTTTTTCATGTATAATGGTGTTCTCAAGGTAAAAATAGGTCATTTTATCCATAGGATGAGAGTTTTATGCATAGGTACATCACATATGGTAAACTCGAATTCCTAGATATGCTTGTTGGGTGGATGTCCAACCACTCATGTTGGGTGCATATCCTCTTATTTTGGACACATATCCACTCATTTTGGACACGAGCAGTGGATGTCTACCCAATCATGTTGGATATGAGTGGATGGATGTCTAACCACTCATGTCGGAAATATTGAACACATATCCCATCCTTGGGTAAGAGCATGGGATAAATGTTCACCTTGAATGGTTAGATATCAACCCAGCAAGCATAGTTGTTATTCAACTTTACCTTGCGTATAATTAACCAACAAACTCTCCTATGTTGCATAAAATGCTTTATTGCACTTTGTAAACACCATTCTCCCATATAAAATAAAATAAGTATGTTAAGAAATATGTATGCTTAGTTGTAACCACGTATCCTTGGAAATAGGACTCAAACGAATATGATACTTAGATATATACTCAAACCCAACACTAGTACTTGAGTTAATGTAACATATGCGAAGTGTAACTTATCAATGTATTGGGGTTTAAATTAATAGAAGCATATAAGCTAGTGATACATTACTTCATTCTCCTTCCATGCTTCATGACTTAACCTCTTTATGTTCTCATGTATTGGAAAAGAACAAAACTCAAGCTATTAAGCAACTCACTGATCAAACGTCCTATCATCAACTTGGACATCTTGTACGTTATCTCAAAGGATATCAACTGTGTTGACTTGCAAGTGAGTTAGCCAGTTAGGAGGCATTCTTAAATGGATGAGAGAGTAGGAATAGAAATTTTCCCTTTGATGCATATGGAGGCCAAATACTTAGGATTTGAACCACAAGCTGTTAGTGCTAGGCTAGTTATAATTGTTGAACAAAGCTTGGGAATCATTTTATGTACTTTTATAATAGTATGTATGGATTTATATTATGGATTTACTTTTGAGATTATAATTATTAATATTAAAAGATGGTTTTAAATAATATGAAGTTATTCATCGGTACAATCCATAAAATAAAGAAAATTAATGGTCTCATTAAAAGGAAATCTCCATGGCAGCTTCGAATTAATGAAAGATTAGTACATATATTGGATCATATGTTTAAAAGCTAAACAAAACCCATAAAAAACCATTTGAATCTCTCTAAACGTGTTTTTTAAATAAAAATGCTTCGATGAAGTTAAAAATTCACGACTTTGGTTGTTGGTACTGGTACACTAGTGCCACCGTTATCTCTACAGTGTTACCCCATTAACACCTTTGGTTGACTATGTTGAAGTTCGTAGGCTAGAAAATTCCAATCTCTTATCTCATACTATGGTGAACCAATCTTTAGTTGTGGTCAACCATATTAAGGTCTAGAGAGTCCCCATAAAAGACCAGGTTGCAGCTTGGACAACCAACTTTCAATGGTTGACCATGGCAGTATCATCGTCGACCATCTTGATAGAAAATTCACAAATACCACCACTTCTACCTGTTGGAAGGCTTGGCCCCAACACCTCATTTGTTTCTTGATAGGAAAGTGCTATCCAAGTGATCATACACTTGCACCATTCTATACATCACCTTCCCAAGAGTTGTGATAACCTTGTGTGAGTGAGGGTGGGCTTGTGAAACCTTCAACACTTGGTTTTGGTGAACTTACTCTTTGGAGCCTTCAATTTCTTGCCTAGTATACGATACATTTTTCTCATCTAACTTTTATACACTTCTTGTATACGATATTGCCATCAAATACCCACACTTTGGTCTCACATAGAGACCCTAGGAGCTCTAGGTGAGCTTTTCCTAGTTAAGTGCAAGGTATTTGTGATTGGTGTGTTGGTTTTGGGTTATTCTAAGTGAACCGTTATCTTTTATTTGACTATAATTGTAGAGGTTGTAGACCAGCCTAGCGAAAGCCCCTTGGTGAATGGAAAGATTTTGGTTAAACCTAGTGAAAACCAACTGTTGATTAAGTATAGAAATTCTGGCAAGGGACGTTGAGAGTGGATGTAGACAAGAGACTTGGCCACTATAAATCTTTTTATGTTTATTTTATTTTTCACTTTAACCTCTTAAACTTCAAATATTTGATTATGAATGAGATGAATTGTGCCCTCAATACTTCTTTGGTATATGATTAATTGAGTTGCTTCTAATACCATTATGTATGCTCTAAGGTTTAGTTTGAATATTTCACAAATGAAACACATTGGATTTATGTTGTTCAACATTCAAGTTAAGGGTGAAAATCATCTAGCTATGCTTCTTATACGCTTGAATAAATTGGAAGTGACACTAATGTATTGACGGCTCAACATTGAACACAAGGGAGAATTAGGGAAACGAGTACCAAAAAATCGAGAAAGTCCTATTCAACCCTGTCCACCCCCCCCCAGCGGCCGCCGCCTATTACCAAGCAAATTATATTGCCTACAACTTTTGCTTGGTTTCATCGTATAGTCATCCATTATGTTATTTTGGTATCTATACTTGCCAAAAAATGTTGTTTCGATATCTGTCCTTTAATTGTTTGTGTAGGTTGGACATATCTGAAGATAAATTTTTACTGTATTTTTGGGATTGTTGGAACCAATTGAAGGTAACATTTCGTGCTCGGTGACTACTAGTGCCATATAATCCTCATTTTTCGTTTTGAGATTATTAACTTAAATTTCAGTAGTTCAGATTTTATTTAGTCACACAGAATTTGTTTTTAAGCACCGAAACTGGAAGTATGTCCATCTTATAGCAGGCTGGTGTGTGCCACCAGATTGACTTTGCTGAGATTCCTACTGGGTTATATATATGGTTATTAGTTTCCCTTGCGGTCTGTTTTTGCTGGTTTTTGTATTAGGTTTGGATATCCTGGCTAACTTTGTTTATTTAGACAAGCAACGAAGGTATGAAACAATGCTTATTTCCAAGGCTGAGACATGCCCCCTGATGGGCAGCAATTTTTCCATTTACCGAATCATGATTATATGTTCTTTCAAATATTGCCCTTTTTCTAAAGAGGACACTGTGGATTAGCTTGCATCTTTAGATTAAGGGGGGAATTTGTTCCTGCGTAAATTATAACTTTTAACTCGTAGTTCAGCAAACAATTGAAAAAAACTTAAACAAGTATGTTATATAGCTTTTCTTACATCTTCGTATTCTAAATCAACAAACACAAATTTTACTGTTTTAAGCTATAAGTTTACAATTTTAATGAGCATTTATAACTTTTGCTTAAAATCATAATCACATCTTTTCAGCTATAATTTATAAGTTCATGATTTCAGCTACAACAAACACCCCCATGTCTTTTTTAATCGAGAGATTCCTATGGTCAGCAAAATCAGTTAGTCAATTGTTGACACCAGCTTTTACGGTTTTACCTCGATTTGGTACCACTCACACGGCTTGAGTTTATAGTAAAGCCAGCTTTGGTACACTAGTGATTTCGTGGTTATTCAGTCAAAGTTCATAGAATCAGTCAGTTGTTGCCACATACGATAACAGATGATGATAACCTAATACTTTCCAATCAATTGTCACGCCATTTGTAGTTTGTCCTTTCCACTTTGAAAAAACCAAGAGAGGTGAAGGAACACAACTTTTTTTCTGCTAATGTATAAAACAAAGAAATAAATACAATGAGGGCCCAACCTATGGGTTAGTCCAGCGGCATACGCAGAACAAGCATCATTCTTCATGGTGATGGTGGCCTAAGTATATAACAATCTTGTAGTGAACATGCCTTGATTGGGGAAATTTCAATTGCAGGAATGCGTTACAGAGGACTTGCCAATGCCTCCACTCTTCCAGTTTCTTACTTTATTGGCTTTTAAGATATTCATATCTGAAAAGGTCAGTTTTTATTTGAATTGCTAGGGTGATTTATTAGTGTTATGTAATTCGGCCTAACTAGTTAGGCAGTTGCATTTTGTTATATATAATATTTTTGTTTGAAAATGCATGTGGATAATGAAAAAAGAAGACCTTATTACTGTACTGGCCCTAATATAAAAGGTCAGTTTTTTAGTTTGAATGGGCTTCATTGGTTAGGCTGGTGCAGTTCATGATGTGTAAAGAAGCACAGCCGAATATTTCTGCTTTCAGCTCTTTTGTATAAGATTTTGTCTGTCATTGGAGGCAAATTACTGGCGAAAGGTTATCAGCTTCCTTGAGGTTGTGTCTGGATCATGGGTTTATGGATAGATTTATGAAGGAAAAGGTAAAGGTAAAGGTAAAGGAAGAGTTAAGAAGGAAATGGAGTGAAGAAGCTAAATTTATTCCGCTGGTTTCCAAATTTGCTGCCTCCAAACACAGCCTAGAGTTGTACCTTTAGAATCCAGTTAATGACTCAAATTAACCACCTAAAAAACTCAAGTGACTACTCTTTTAAAAAGTGCTTTTTTTTATGATTCTATTTAGAGGGTTTCAAGTCCTAAATGAAAACAAGTCGTCGTTAGAAAATATAATACGAAAGCTTTTTTTGTTCTTTAAGCAAACTAAATATAAGCCATTAAGAAATTTGAACTAAATCTTGGGAAAAAATTGAAATGAATGCTTACCATTACTTCAAAATTCAGTTGCTATCAATTGTCAAGGATTATGAAATGAATGAATTGCTTGAAGTTTTGACTGTTGCAGTGTCCTGTGGGGTCTGCTTTGACATTTTGCTATGGATCTCAATTTGCTCATAAAGGAGACATAACTTCTTAATGTCATGTCAAAACTTTCAAAATTCTGGGGTTGTTGACTAATTGACTAATGTAGACAAATTTGACATCTAAACTTGGGCTTATTCTCAATTCATGTGGAACCAATGGAATGGTATCGCAGAATATATTTGGGTACTACTAAATTTATAATGCATAATTTACTAATATTAATATATTTAATAGCTATACACTTGTAGTGTAGCTTTGTTTTTCAAACTTGTTACATATGTTAAATAAATGAAATAGGTAAATTGATGAAAATATAATATAAAACAGAAGTTACGTGCGTTGTGTTTCAAACTTTATTGATACATATTTTCAAATTATATGAGTAACAAACATACAACTTATAAGTTACAATTGCACCAAAGATTATGCTTAAGGTTAAATGTTGAGCAAATAAATACAAAACAAAAGCCAAAAGGGGGAAATGAACATACACTGACTGCCACTATTATGTAATGGTTGTAATGGCCGTAATGGCATGTAATGGGCAGATGTAGCATAGCGGTTGCAGCTGTTAGACATTTGAAATTCAGTCTCGCTGCTATAGCAGGCATAATGGGTGGCAGGAGTGAGCCATACAATTATAGAAACTCATTTTTAGAACCATGGTTGACACTCAATGTAAATCATCAGCAAATTCCATCATAATCTGAAGTAGGTTTAGTGATATCAAATTCTTTTGTTGTCATTGTAAAGCGAAATCTCACATTGCCTGAGTACAATCGCCTGAGTACAAAAGTAATGTGCAGTATATAAGCGTGAGTGCACTCTCACCTCAATAGATAGCTTTTTAGGTTGAGTTCTACTCAAAACCGCATAACATGGCATTAAAGCAGAGTTTCAAACTCTAATCCATCGTCAGTTACCCTAATCCGCCGTCGGTTCCCTCTCTTTGGCACCGTCGTCATCTTCCCTCTTGGCCTTCGAAAACCCTAGATTGCAGTCGCAGCAACCCTTTGCAGCAACCCTTCGGAACCCAGTTGCAACCCTTCGCAGCAACCCTTCGCGACCTTTGTCTTCCCTCTCGAAACCCAGTCGCAGCAACCCTTCGATAAACCCCAGTTGCTGCAAACCCTAACCCTAGCCTTCGACCTCCTCGTCCGCAAACCCTAGCCCCAAACCTCAGTCGCTGCAACTCCTGAAATCCATAACCCTAGCCTTCGACCTCCTCCTCTGTAAACCCTAGACAATACATAAAACCTAGCTGCTACATATCTCGACCTCGCTGACCTTCGGTGTCCCCTTTTCAGCACTCTGACGACCTCGCCGACCTCCGAGGAACCCTTTTCAGCACTCGCCGACCTCCAAAACCCTAGCCGCTACATCTCTCGACCTCGCCAACCTTCGGCGACCCCTTTTTAGCACTTCGACGACCTCCTCAGCGCCGACCATAGCCTCTTTTGGCCTCGTCGATCTCCGACGATCTCTTTTAAGACATCAGCAACCTTCGGCGACTTCACCGGAACTTCTCTCAACGATTTCCGGCATCCTCTCTCATTGATCTTTGTTTGGTATTGTGTGGCTACTGGTAACAGCTTTGCTCCTGTTTGGTCTGTGGCTACTGGTTCACATTTTGCTTGCTCTTTGGCCACCGACAATTTTGCCAGACCTCTCCATCAGCACCGATGACGTCGCCGGCCACCTTCGCCATCTCCGGTGGCCTCGCCAGAATATTTGTCAACTCTCGTTCTTTGATTGGAACTAAATTTGTTTTGCTTGGAAGACTAAGTTCAGATCTAGTTCTTTGATTGCGACTAAATTCGAATCCAATCTGTTCATCTGCTCTGCACTATTTTCTTGGTTATCTCTCTCGACATGTCAGAAAACAAATTGCAGGCTATTAGTATCTGGCTGAATGGACAACTTTCCCTCTATCTCAGGCTCTGTTTGATTAGTATCGTCAATTTCAGACTATACTTGACTCTCCTGGGAATCAGTCACATGCTTCTTTGACTACTTCTCATTCAGGTTCTCATGCTTCTTACTTTTCAGGTATTTTTCCATCGACTTGGATATTTGATTCTGGTTCTTCGCATCATATGACGTTGAATCTCTCTTGTCTTTGCAATTGTGTTTCCCCTTCGTCTCTTATCACTGTTCGCACTGCCGATGGCTCCCTTATGAATGTTGTTTTTATTAGCTCCGTTGTCCCCTCTCCCTCCTTCACGCTGTCCATTCTTGATGTTTTTTATATTCCACAGTTGTCTGTTAGTCTACTGTCTATTAGCTAGCTCTTTGATTCTGGTTTTGATGATCTTTTTACTTTCACTGGTTGTGTTGTTCAGGACTGAAAGTCACAGAAGCAGATTGGGCTCGGGCGTAGAGCTGGTGACCTTTACATTCTGAAGAGCTTGCATATCCCTATAGTAACTAATGCTGCCATGTCTTCTTTTTTTTTAGATCACCATTCTTCCCTATTCTATCTTTGGCATTCTTGCTTAGGCCATTTGTTAAGTGATCATTTAAAACTTTTAGTTCAGTCTGGTAGTTTAGGAAAAGTGTCTGCTAGTGATATTTCGAAGTGCAGTGACTGTAAACTTGCAAAAATGTCTGCTTTACCTTTTCTTAAGAGTTCATCTATTTCTACCTCTTTTTTCTCAATTGTCCATACTGATGTTTGGGGTACTTCTCCTCCTGCCACCAAGGGTGGTTGTACCTATTATGTTTTCTTTATTGACAATTATAGTCGATTCTGTTAGGTCTACCTTATGCCTCGCAAGTCTGATTTCTTTCGCATTTATCGTGACTTTCATTTTATGATTCATACACAGTTTTCTATTACTATAAAGATTCTTCGTTCAGATTTGGGTGAGGAATATTTTCTCACTGAATTTACAGATTTTTTGGCTTCTTGTGGTACTATTCATTAGTTCTCTTGTTCCGATACTCCGGCCCAAAATGGTCGTGCTGAGTGGAAACATCAACATATTCTTGAGACAGCAAGATCCCTTCTTTTGTCCTCCTCTGTCCCTACTGTCTTCTTGGGAGAAGCCGTTCTTACAGCTGTGTATCTTCTCAATTGTATATCCTCCCCTCTCCTTTCTAGGCTCTCTCCTTATGAGAAGCTTTTTGGATATGCTCCCAATTACTCCCTACTCCGTGTCTTTGGTTATGTTTGTTTTGTTCTTCTCCCTAAACGAGAGCGGACCAAACTGAGTGCTTGCTCTGTTCTCTGTGTCTTCTTAGGGTATGGCCTCCACCAAAAAGGCTATCAGTGTTATGACCACGTTTCTCGATGTCTCGCGTCATGTTGTCTTTCTTGAACGTCTCGCTTATTTTGATCTTCCTCCGCAGTATGCTCCTATCTCCAAAGAGGATTTAATTCATATTGATCCTTTTTCCCTCGAGGTTCCCTCGGAGGAGTTTACTTCCACCATTGAAGTCCCTGCGCTTCTTCCTCCCTCCCAACCTTCTTAGTCTTCCTCACTTCCGTTGGTTTACTCCCGTCGTCCAGTTGCTTCTCCACTTGTTTCCAGCTTCGACCTTGCTCCATCTGCTCCTGTGGCTCCTGAAACTCCTGCCCGTACTCGTATCCTGTCAGTAAGACTTGGTTTTTCGAACCCTTGTTTCTCTCCTTCATATCGTGCTTTTTTTATTTCTATTCATACTTATTTTGAGCCTCACTCTTATAAGGAAGTATGTACTGATTCTAATTGGGATAATGCCATGTTTGAAGAATTGAATGCTCTTCAGAAAACTGGTACTTGGGAGTTTGTTTCATTGCTTACAGGTAAGAATCTCATTGGATGTAGTTTTTGGAGTTGAGTTCCACCCAAGACTGCATAACATGGTATCAGAGCTGGAGTACCAGGGATGGGTAGGGTGCATGTCCCTGACCTGCACGCGACAGGTGTTGCCGAGTGAGCACGTTGCGCGTGAGAGAGGGTGTGAAGCAAAATCCCACATCGTCTGAGTACAAAAGTAATGCGCAGTATATAAGCGTGAGGGCACCCTCACCTCAATAGCTAGCTTTTGAGGTTAAGTTCTACCTAAGACCGCATAACAGTCATATTTTCCATTTACTCTCTTTCTTTTACTTCAAATTATAGCAGACAGAAACAACTGTATTTCTGCCTTTATAGGTTTGTCTCTTATTTTCTGGAATAGGATGCAATATGCTCTTATTTCAGTTGGTCGGTCTCACTCGAACAGTGGTTTTCTTTCTGTGGCATGACGGAGAATATGCGGCATGGATGTTAGTAGCCATTGATGGCCCATAGTTTCATTGTTCCTTGAGAGGTAGTTCAAATCAATATGAGTCTACCAACCTTGGCAATTCTTGTTCAAATCAATATGATACTACGTCCAAATTTGTGATCCATCCATATCATGGCCCTCTTTAGGGGTTTAGAAATCCTCATTATCGACATCCCACATTATGACTTCCTGCATGTACAAACACAGGTCCAATACTAGCTCATGAAACTGATTTCCTGGTGATTTGCCTACTGTTCTACTGCAGAGCTTTAACCAGATATTTCCACATCCCATCGGATGCTTGGCTTTTTCGAATGTAGCAATTGTTTATTAGGGTTGCAGTTGTAGAGTTTGGCAATGCCGAAATGTAATTGCTTCACTTAGCCACCCATTCAATAGTATAGCAACAAAGTCCTCATCTTGGTCGAGGGGGTGTGGATTTATTAGACTCTGTTTTTCATTTTGTACTTTTTTACTGAACTTTTATTTCTTTATCACACACAAGTAATCCAAGTTGCATATGCAAATTCAGGGGTGGGGGGTATAAGTATCAGCAGTATGCACCAAGTTGTCCTGTTTGAACTCTTCTCAAATATGATACTAAAAAGTTGTAGTGCTTTCATATTTCATATTTATTTTTCATTTTTTTAGGGAACATGTGAGAATAGAAAGGAATGCAACATTGACATGAATTTTCTTTGACTTCAACGAGTAGTGGCTGGAGAGAAGCATTTGAAATGTAATTTTGGTTTTTATATTTTCTTTTTGTTTTGGTGGACTTTCTTTTCCCCCATTGTTTCCATTCTACCCCTCCTTTTCCGTTGATAAAACTTCTTCGTGGCTGATTAAAAATAAAAACAGATTGACATGAACTTTGACCATCCAAACAAGGATGTGAATCCCATATAGTGAGACCTGGGATGAGGCTTATTTCATAACCTTCAGCATAATTCTCAATTTGATGGATAATTATATTCAGTTGCAGATCTGATGAAAGAGGAGTCCTTGACTTGTGGCATTGTCTGCACAAATTTTGTGTGTCTCTTTTAGCTGTCAAAATACCTAATGCATTTTGCTCCCATTTTATCCTTGTGCATTCTCTTGTCTTTAAGTCTCCGTTTGGATTGAGGGGTAAGAGGAGTGAAGGAGTGTTAGTTACGATGGGAATGGATGGGAGAAGAAAGGAAAGAACGGTGGTATTCATCTTTTTGTTTGGTTATCCAAGAGAAAAAAGGAGAGAGGTGTTTAATTAAAAGGGAGGTGTTTAGTGCATGTTTACTTTTATAACCTTTCCATACTAACATGAATCCATTACTTCCATTTAAAAGGGTTATAATTGGTATTACAAAAATAATATCACTTATGCTTGGTTTCCTCCCACTTTTGGAGAGAAAGAAAATTGCTAAAAAGTGGGCCCGCTCTCCCCACACAAACCATCTATCTACTTCCCCACCCCTTGTTGAAAATAATCCAAACAAGGTAATAACAAACTTTTTCTTTCCTATTCCTTCATGCCGCCCCCTCCCCAAAACCCTTCAATCCTAACGAAGCTTTTCTTTTGACCCACCTAGCACCTGTGATAATTTATAGAATATTGGTGGTAGAGCATTCGATCTTGACCAAGAAGTGTCGGGAATTTGATTGGAGATAATTGGAGAATGCTTATGGCAGCATTGAATGCTGACGTCAGAATAGTTTGGAAATCAAAAACAAATTCGCTTTTCGGATCTTGATCGCTTTGTTCTATTGATCATTGAGACGATTTTTTCACAATTTGAAGCAAACACGAAATCCCTAGATCGAACACACCTAGACCCAAAACTCTTGTTGAAAAGTTAGATTTGTATTGATTTGCTCGATTATTGCATCTTCATATGTTTGGGATTGGTTCGGCTATTCTTCGGGTTGCACCGAGTTGGGTTGTTTTCTTCGACTGTTCTTTTTGGTCCCTTTTTATACAAATTGATACTTTAAATTTTCTTCCCCTGGATTGAAAATATTGTTGTGAAGGTCTGATTGTCCAAGTTTTGATTGATTGTTGCTTGATTTGGTTTTGATTTGGGTTACTCCAGATCCATTTCGGTTTGATTTGCTTCTCTTTCAGATGTGGTTCGACTTCTTTGCTTTGCTATTGGTTTCGATCTCTTCCAAATCTGTTTGCTTATTAGTTTGGCTTGATTTTCTTTTCTTGACCTCATGCCTCTATCTCTTTTGTTTTTGAGTTATTATGGCTGATGACAAAGCCTCATTACTTCAGGATGATGATATGTCCAAATTCATTACGTCTACGAGATTAAATGGGTTGAATTATTTAGCTTGGGCGTATGCGGTCAAGAATTTTTTGTATGAAATATGCAAATTTAAGTACATAATTGATAATCCTTTGCCTACGATAGATCCAAAATAGGAAGATTGGATTTGTGAAGATTCTATTGTTATGGGCTACTTGTGGCATGGTATGAAGCATAATATTGCAATGATTGTTGAATTTTTATGACACTTCTAAGAAGATTTGGGAGTCCGTTGCTGATTCTTGTCATATTACTGTAATGTTCTCCGTGTTTATGAGATTTATGAGAACATTTCCACCGCGAAACAGTTCGAGAAGCCCTTATTTGAGTATTATAGAATTCTTAAAAATCTTTAGGAGTAGTTGTTGCTGTTATGACCAATTATTACTGATCTTGCACAAATGTCACTGCGAGGACTTTATGATTGCTTCCTTACTGTCTGGTTGGAACCTTGTATTTATGTGGGTTCAAAAATCATATTTTTGCCAGTGAGATCTTGCCTACTAGAGCTAATGCCTATTCTTGACTTTTGTGCTCATTGGGACAATCATCCATTGTGTCTCGCTTTGCATTTTCTACTTTGGAGTCTTCAGCCTTAGTTCTTATACTGGCTCACGTGGTGGACCAACTTCTCATGGTGGAGCTCGTAATGGTGGCCGAATAGGTGGTTGAGGTGACCAGAAGTGATTATTGTGGGAGTACTAATCACATTGAACCCTACTGTTGGCAAAACTATGAGAAGCTAAACGCATCTTCTGCTCCTTCTGTCTGGCGATCTCTACTTTTGGTTCTCATAATTCACTTATCGCTCAACTTAGTGATCTTGTTTAGGCATTGCATACTGCTTATCCTTCTTCCATTTCTTTTGCTACTTTATCCGATTCAGGTAGTAATGCATGTGCCGCTCTTTCGCGTTCTTCGTAGATTATAGATTCTGGATCTAGTTCTCACATGTTTGGTAATCCATCATTTTTCTCTGATTTTACTCATATTCAGCATAATATTGTTTTAGCTGATAGATCATCTCGCCCAGTCCATGGTAAAGGTTTTATTCGTCTTAATCAGTCTCTTACTTTATCCTTGAGTCTCTATGTTCTAGATTTTCCTTTTAATCTGCTTTATATTAATCATTTGACTAAAGTTTAAATTGCTATGATACCAAGTTGAACTATAGAAATTGAAGTTTTAGGGTTAGAAAGAAGATTAAGAATAAGAAAAGGAGAGGGAAGAAGAAATAAGAAAATAGGTTTTTAGGGTTCTAATCTTCTCCCTTTACCTCTCAGAACATGTATTAAGATAAAAGAAGACTAAGTTACATGAATATTCTTAAGGCAAAAATAAGAAAATAAAAGTAACTACTCAAACAATTTTATTATAGTTTATATCAGTTCTGTTTGCTTCTTGTCTTATGATACATTTGTTCCTGAATGTGATTTTCCGTTCGCAGGTAGATGTTGCTATTATTGAGGTTGGTCTTGGAGGGGAAAAGGACTCAACCAATGTGGTAATGCATCTACTTCTCGATTCACCTAGAAACTAATTGAGTTATGAAGTTATATGAATTGTTAATCATTATAATTTGTACTTGAGAATAGCATTGAATTCAATAAAGCTACACGGTTTTCTTTTTGGTTTCTTGTAAGGGAGTGTAGAAATTAAGTCTTTGACATCCATGTTGGTTGGAATTTGGTGATAATGGTGCAGATCAAGGAACCTGTTGTTTGTGGCATTACATCTTTGGGTATGGATCACATTGAAGTATTGGGTGCGTCGTTCTGAACATTTCATTCTTCTCAAGTTTTCTCTTCACTCATTTGATTATGTGCACTCAAGTGATATATGTGATTTACTCTCTTATTGCTTCATTTGCAAATTTATGATATTTTGTAGCGATGTTGTATTGTTTTCTTAATTAGCAAACTACCCGTGCCTACGGCATTTCCAACAATAAATTATAATCTATGTTTAAAAAAGAGTATCCAGGTAAATGTAATATGGGCGGGTGTTTAAGTTTTTGAGAAAAATGGTTTTGGAAAAAAAAAATCAACCTTCTTGAATTCATCTCAATTATAGTTTGTTTTGATAAGAAAGATACGTGCTCAATCAACCACCCTAAATTCTAATATTGATGGTTTTTACATACTGATCATCTCAAGAGAGAATAGAAAGAGTGTGTGGTGAGAAAGGAGAAACAATCCGATCATTGGATCATTAGATAGAACAATTTGGACGGTTAAATTAATTGCTAAGTAGGAAAATGTCACATCAACTGTTGTGAATTGTTATATGAATTACATTTGTGTGTGTAGAGAGAGAAGTGGGTCATTTTCTCTAACATTTCAAACAATAAACAATTGTGAATGTATATGTCCTGCGGGGAGCAATGTAGCTTCTAAGTTCGGCCACATTCTGCATTAAAGAGATTCAAAATCCAAATCTCTTTACCTAACATCTAATAAAAATAAGTAACCAAAGATGCAACTGTAAATGAAGGATTCTCCAAAACTTTGAGTGAAGTGTACAATTAGGATGATAAGTAAATCAAACCATCAATCAAATTTTACATGTTCAGTTAATTGATCATGCAATAGATGTTTGTGACCTCCCAAAGAAGCAAAGTAATTACAACCAGCCACTGTATAAAAAATCAGAACCCAACACTTTTGAAAATTGAGAAAAAAAAAAAAAACAAAGCGCTTCAACTTTGTTAATTGTATCATCCATCCACCTCATATGCAACTTTCCCAATTCTTATCCTCAAATGGTCCTTCCCTTAATTTCTCACAGATACATTCATTGTAAGTAAGCCATTTTCATCTCACCATCTTCACTTCTGTTTTGTCCACCAGACATTTTTTACACATTTTGTTTCTCATCAACCTTAAACTTGACTCGAAAGGCTTCTCATTCTCCAAATTGTGATTTGCCTTATCATATTTTTGATGTAATCTTAGTTCTATTTAATCCCTAAAAGAAAAAAAAAATGTTTTCCAATACTTTCCCTAGATTTGGTATCTGAAGAAGTTTAATTCAATTCTCAATCAATCAAATAGAATCGGGCACTAATAATGAAACCGAGACCCAAAAGGCCCAAAACAATCACTGAGAAAGCAACCGAAGTAAGCACATTGCACGATAACAATGCACAAAACCCTAAACGCTAAACCTCAGTGTAGAGATTATCTCAAAATATTCAAACATATGGAATGTGCATTGTGTTTATACCTTGAGAAGCTCATTGGGCTTGATGATTTCAATTAGTGTTGTCACAACTGAATCAGTCACACCTGACTTGTCCACTTGTTGGGGTTTGAGCTTTTTCCCAAGCTTGTGTAGATAAGAAATCAACTCTTTCTTTTCCTTCACAGGAAGACTCGAGAACTTCGTAGCCGACTCCTTATCTCTCGTTGAAGGCAAAGAATTCAAAACCCTCTTTAGTAGGTGGCCAACGGTTTCATCTTCATCTGTTTCAAAGTCCTCATTCCCAGCCTAAACCCATCATCGTCGTCATTCTTGTCGTAGATTTATGGTTCGACGGTCAGTTGGGAGGTAGAGATAGAGTGAGGAGGGGATTATAGGGAGTTGATGTGATGAGAGATAGAGCGAGGATGGGGGGAAGAGAAGGGCTGAGAAGAGAGAGAAGTGGAGGAGGGGGACGAGGTGCTTGCGAAACGGCGGCTTGTGGAGGCAAATGGCGGTGAAGGAATTGATGAGGAAGACGGAGAGGAGGATGGATTCATGGGTGGTGGTCGGAATAAATGGTTGAGAATAGGATGAGACGACAATGGTTTTAGCCACCCCCCCCCCACATTGCTGGTTTCTTGTGTGATATATTGTTCGGCTTTTTGGTTAGAATTGGGTGTGAAAGAAGGGTGAGGGTAGCCATCTAAGTAACAGTTGGAGAAGGGAAGCTATGGGTTTGAGAATGTAGAGAGAGAGAGAGAGATTCCTAACCTTTGATTAAAATTCAAGTGATGTCAACCATTGGATTGACATATAGAAGAGAGAGAAAGAGAGAACTAAGAGAAGAAATGCCAACTGTCTGTGAGTGAGAGAGGGAGAAAGGATCCTAACCGTTGATCAAAAGTCACGTGATGTCAACCATTGGATTGCCACATAGATGTCACATCAAGTTCTGCAGGCTTTTAAGAATCTTAATAGATTCTTAACTTGCATTTACTGCGCTCCCATTTTTCCATTTTCTTCTATTTTGTTTTCTTGTTTTTTCCTCTTATGCTGATGAAAGTTTAACAAGTAAGAACATGAAATAATATATGTCTGCTTTAACTTGGGCGTTAACCATAATATTATGTAGGAGATACCCTTGGAAAGATTGCTTCACACAAAGCTGGGATTTTCAAGGTACAGATCTCTCATACAAACACCAGAAAACGGATATGTTTTCCTTACTGGTGAATTAGTTGTTGGAAAATCTTTGTTTAGAATATACTTATTGAAAGTTTTTATTTTCAAGAATTTCTGAATTGGGTTGATTTCTTCCCTGCTCCTGAAGCCTCAAATTCCCGCATTCACGGTACCACAACTTTCTGAGGCAATGGATGTTCTTCAGGAGAGGGCCCGGGAACAGATGGTAATATGACCTACCTCAGTACTTATTCCAGTGAAATATCAAGTTTTGAAGACCATATCTGTGTCAACCCATTTAAAAGCATGTGTTGGTAAAATTACACGTGTTCACTGGAAAAATGACACTTCTACTTTTTAAAAGCACGTGTTGGTAATGGCACACTTTTTCTTTTAGCCTACTTATCGCTCCATGCTTGGTAATGGCTGGGGAAATATCCCCATATCTGCAGATGCTTAGATCATGTGTTTGCCTAGTAACACATTGGATAACTATGCTCCTTTTTCTCTTGAATTTCAATCTGGCCACTCAGAAAGCAGCAAATTTAGTCCTGGAACTTGTCATACAATTTGAATCAGATAGGGAATTTGATTCTTATTTTATATATATAGTTCTGTTTTATGTGTATATTTTAATACACTGTTGTGTATGTGTTTGTGAACAAATATATCCATTCCAGTAGCATTTTTAAATGTCTTTCTCCGGTTGTATCAGCATTACATTTGAAGATTTCAGTATTGTACTAGATTAATTTATTTATATTGGGTCATACATTTGTGGTCTTTCATGTTTATTATATCCATAACCCATCTAAAGATGCGATAAGCGGAGATCAAAATGGGAGGACCTGAAACCAAACTAATGTATTGGAACTGATGGTTTATACTTAAAACCGTTTTATGAGTCCATAAATGAATATATGTATTTTAATTCTCTATTCACATAGAGATTATGTGCATTAAAAAAAATACATTTAAGCCTTTAATTATGCAACTTCTCAAAAAAAGAAAAAAAAAGGAAAAGAGAGGCCTTTTTAATTATGTAGCAGCATTGCCAATTGTTCTATTCTTACTAATTGCAGGTTCCTTTGGAAGTGGCAGCACCACTGGACCCTAAAAAATTGGGTGGCCTAAAGCTTGGCTTGTCTGGTGATCACCAGAACATCAATGGTTGCCTTGCTGTTTCCCTTTGCAAAAGCTGGCTTCAAACTACAGGGAACTGGGAAAGGCTATGCCAAAATGTTAGTATATTCCTTGCATCCTTGCATAATCCCTATCTGTGCTTTACATAAAAAATGCTTCCTTTTTATGTGTCTTACTGTCATTCCTTTGAAGTCCCATCTTTTGTATTAGTTTGAAAAGTTAAGAATTTTAAACATTACAATCCCATATTACCCTTCGTTTCATTTGTATTTCCTTTCCTGGTTTTGTGTGTTGGCTATTATCATAAATAACACAAGGTCTAGATGTCTAAGGTTAGGTGTATAGGTCAGTTTGTTGAAGTGGTGAAGCTAAAGATTTCCATGGAAAATCCAAAGAGGTGCTGGATGCAGTCCAAAGAGGTTCAATCCAAGCCCACTTGAAGAGCCTTGAGATACACGAAGGATTTTGGAATCTGTGATTACATGGTTTTGAAAAAAACTATAAATAGGGACAGCATTTTTCACTTCTATAGAGGTAGAGATTGTTTTAGCTGCCTTAGCTTCTCTAGAGCCAATTGAACACTTAGGAACCTTAGTCCCTCTTATTCACAGAAGAAAATCTGATAAGTTTGTCCATATGAACTGATTGTGCATGAACTGATTTGCATAACAACTCAGGTGATTTATGAGAAACCACATACACAGTATGAATCTAATGTATTGTTGACTCCAGCAGGGGTGCCCATGATTTTTCCCAACGGCGTTGTTGTTCCCAGGGTTTTCTGTGTGCATTGCTGTGTTTTCTTCTTGTTATTATACGTACTGTGATCATCGCCATGTGATTAGTTGATTGATTGGAATTGAATAATTTAAGTTAGAATCCACTGAGTTACGTTTACTGGGAATAAGTTGAAAAGTTTGGCCTATTAAACCCTTTCTAGGAACAGACATTTCTGTCTCTGCCTTTTCAACATCTAAATACAATCACAATTTCCAAAACATTATTCAAGTTGGAAAAAGGACATTTTTGTAATTTTGTTATTTGAAGACACTGTCTTTACATGTAAAATGGCACGGAGCCAAGGACATGTAAAGACTGTCATCTTGTCAGATTTCTAACTTGAAGAAATCTCAGAGTTCTTGTTTGTTCAGAATTATTCAGATAAACTAAATTTAGTCTCACTGAATTTATGGAAATGATAAATCATAAATGTTTGGCCCCTTGTTTGTGCGAGACTGGGGGTGATTTTAAAAGAGTTCAGACTCTTCTTGTGAGGGACTACGGAACGGATAACAGCGTACTAATTAGAGGGAGAGAGGAAAAAATGTGTTTCGACAGGTGATAAGAGGATTTAATGGGTACAATCACAAAGAAATTGATCCAATGCTATCAAGTCGGTAAAAGATCGGAAGATAGATTGTTGCAGAATTCCTGATTTTACAGAGGGTGGCTTACTCTCTACAATGAGCTCCAGAAAGAGAAAATGTAGTGGTTGGTTGGTGTTTGAAAAAGTGCAAATTTGATGTTGGTTGATGCTCAAAAAGACGAATAACATCTTTAGAAATCCATTTTGGTAATTTCATTGTATCCATATTTAAGAATACGGCTGTCCATCTTCATTAATTCTTTTACGGCTTTCTTGTTCGATAATTTTCTGATATTCTTTAGAGTAAATATTGCAGTTTGACAAAGATCTTTCCTTTTGTTTATCTAAAAAAAAAAATTACCTTCTTAAATGGAAAAGTGAATATATTAAGGAAATGTACAAATGCATTTTTGTTAAGTTAGGAGTATTGTTGTACTTTTGATCCTTTAGTCTTATTATATAAATAATAGTGGTAAGAAAGTTAACCGTAATTCTGGGTGCTCTCTCATTCACCGTCACAATCATTTTTTGTCTTTCTCTCTCTTTCTTTATATTAATCTTAACATGGTATTAGAGCTTGATCCTTTGTGAGGAAGATTTGACAATTCTTTTCCTCTTTATTTCTTTTTTTTCCGTCTTATTTTTTGTATTGGACACTGTAAAAAAAATTCCCAAATGATCGACCGATCCTCAAGAACATTGTAACAATTTTTCCCTTTTTTCTAGTTTGTTTCATATTTTTCTTTGATTATTTCCTATTTTCGGCGCCGTTAGGGTTCCATGTTCATAAATCACAATGGCGCTTGTTTTTTGCCTCGATCGATGGCCTCTTCTCCCTTCTTGGGTGTCGCCGTGCTGATTAAGATGTTACAAGGCTTTACAAGGGTCGATTCAACCTTATTGTTGATTTTTGATTGATTTCAAGGTGCGGCTAGGATTTTTTTTCCTGGTTTCAATTTTTTCGGACTATTTCGACAACTTTCGGATCATTTGGGCCCAAATAAGGCTTGACTAGTATTGTTTGAAGCTCCTTTGGTGTTTGTGAACTACCACATGTCGCAACTAGGGTTTCTGTGGTCTTTGTGAATCTGCTAGGGTTTTCAGCTATTTCTTTGGTCCTTTTTTGACTTTTTTGCATCCGTTCAAAGTTCATTGCGTTCGTTTGTCTCGTACTGCTTGTTCTTGGTTTCCTTTGACCATGTTTGATATAGGAAAGCCTTCTGGTAGTCACGAGGACACCAGATTGACTTGTTTCAGAGACTCCTACTGATAGGCCGTCTCTTCAGATTAGTTCTGTCAAGTTGGATAGTAGCAATTATTTGATTTGGTCTCGTGCCTGTAGTTTGGCCATTGTTGCTTGCGGTGTATCCAGATATATCAGTAGTGAAACCAAACAACCAACAATTGTGGGGCCTTTTTGCACACAATGGATAGAGGAAAATGCCCTTGTCATTTCGTGGCTACTTCATTCTATGCAGCCCTCCATTAGTCGCAGTTTTTTACTTTTGGATACTGGACATAAGATTTTACCTGTTGCTGCCCAGATTTACTCTCAGACTGAAAATGATGCTCAGCTATACGAATTGAGGAAGAAACTTCATGGGTTTAATTAGAAAGACCAATCCCTAGCTCAGTATTATGCCGAGGTGACTAGTTTGTGGAACGAGATTGATTATTATCAGGACTTTCATGCTATTTGTATTACTGATGCTGTTGCTTTTCAGAAGATGGTAGAAAATGAGCGGATGCATGATTTCCTTACAGTCTCAATATTGACTCTGATCCGATCTGTCCTTATTTTGGGTTGACACCTGTTTCCTACTTTGCGGCAGAGATATGATTATGTTCAGCAGGAAGAGAGCCTCCATCATGCTATAGTTTCTCTTTCCTATCCAGTGCGTTCTGTTTTGACTGTCACGTATGCCACCCAGTCGGCCAGCCTAATAATCCTAAATATGGGGAGAAGAATGGTTCAGTAGCTCGAGATCAGTTACTCTGTGAGCATTGTGGTAAATGCCTGTATACTATTGATCATTGCTGGAAGTTACATGGTCGTCCTATTCAGGGACGTGGAGGTGGCTGTGGTAGTAGACATAGTGGTGCTATTCGCTTCCAAGCTCATTTTTTTGAGATCTCTGCTAGCAGATCTGGTGAGACTGGCTCTCTTTCTAAGGTGGAGTTGACTACTCTCTGGCACCTGATGGCTCGAGTTGACATTTTCCCTTCGACTGCCTCTACTTCCTCCTCCAACTTTGCTCACTCAGGTATTTCTTCTGTTGCAGTTAGTGCTATTGCCTCTCATATGCCTTGGATCATTGACTCAGGTGCCACTGACAAATGACTGACTCTTCTTCCTTGTTTTTCTCTTACTCCACTTGTTCCGGTAAAGATAAGGTTTGAACAGCCAATGGATCTTTGTCTTTAGTATCTGGCAAAGGTTCTATCCATTGCTCTTTTTTCACTTTTTCTATTATCTCTACTTCATGTCCTTAACTTTTCTAGTAATATTTTGTCTATTAGTCGTTTTACGAGTTCTTTAAACTGTTCTGTGACATTTTTCCCACTCAATTGTGTTTTAGGAATTGGAGACAGGGACAACGATTGGCAGTGATAGTGCATATGGTGGCCTTACTTATTGGATGTTCCGTCTTCCGTTCCTTTTTTACTTTTGCAGTTTAACCAGGCTCTCCATATTGATACCAGAACTATATTTCTGCAGTTACATGAGTGGCATTGCCGTCTGGGGCAACCTTCTTTTGGAGTTTTAAAGAGACTTTTTTCTTCTTTACTTAAACATTGTTCTAGAAGTATTTTTTTGTGTGAGGTTTGTGAACTTGCAAAACATAAACGATTTGTTTACCATTCAGTCAATAAGTGCAGATTTTCCTTTCACGATTACTCATTTGATGTATGGGGTCGCTCACCTCTTATTTCTATTTCCAGTTATCGATGGTTTGTGATTTTTATTGATTGTCATTCCTATGTTACTTAGATATATTTACTTCGCACTAAAAGTAAGGTCTTTTTTTTTTTTTTTTTATGTTTTCAAAATTTTCATCAAATGGTTCGCACCCAATTTGATGCCAACATTGAGATTCTCTAGACTGATAATAACGGGACTGATTATCTTGATGGTGATTTTTCGGCTTATCTAGAGGTTCATGGTATTCTTTTCCAGAAAAGTTGTGTATGCACTCTTGAACAAAATAGAGTTGTTGAACGCAAAAATTGTTATCTTCTTGTGGTTGTCTGTTCCCTTTTCATTACTATGCATGTTCTCAAGTCATTCTGGAGCGAGGCAGTCTTTACCGCGTTGTTTATCTTATCAATCGTTTTCCTTCTAGTGTCCATCAATTCAAAACTCCTTTGCAGCTTCTTCCCCGGTCTCCACCAGTCTCCTATTTTTCGTCATGGATTTTTGGTTGCACCTGCTTTGTTCATGCACTTAAACACCCAGGAGCCAAATTGGATTCTAAAGCTGTCAAATGTATCTTCATTGGCTACTTTGCTACCTAAAAATGTTATAAATGCTATGCTCTTGCCACTCGTAAAATATTTGTAAGTATGGATGTTACTTTTTGAGAGTTAGAGTCTTTTTTCCGATCTCCTAAGACCTCTCTTCAGGGGGAGACACCTAGACTAGAAGAGATGTTATCGTTGAGTATACAAATTCAGCATGATCAGGAGTCTCAAGGTTTGGTTTTTTCAAATTTTACGTAGCAAGACCTTATTCCTAGTGAGGGGGAGAAGGAAGAGTCCAGTAAGGATGGAACAAAGCAAGATGTTGCTAGACGATTAGATAGAATGGATCTGTATACTTATTCTCGACGTTCGAAAGATCAGACTGCTCGTGCGCCACTACCACCTTGCTAGTTGCTACTTTCGTCCTTTGGTTTAGGCTCTTCCACTGATCCACCTAATCATGAGTCCTCTGTTGTTGATCTTGATACTTGTAACTTATCTATCGCCCTTCTAAAAGGCGTTAGGACATGTACTCAACACCCAATTTCTCATTTTGTCTCATATGATTCTTTATCAGCTCTATACTGTGTTTGTCTTGTCTTTGTCCTCTATATCGATCCCGCAGGGTTGGAAGGAAGCTATTGTGAATCCTAAGTGGAAGAATGCTATGGTTGAAGAGATGACAACTCTGAAAAAGAATGGTACCGGGAGTTGGTCTCTCTTTAAAAAGAGAAGAAGTCAATTGGGTGCAAATGGGCATTTACATTAAAACACAAAACAGGTGGATCAGTTGAGAGATTTAAGGCAAGGCTAGTTGTTAAGAGTTTTACCCAGACCTATGGCATTAATTATTAGGTGACCTTTGCTCTAGTAGCCAAAATGGACTCAGTTTGGATACTCTTATCCTATGCTGCTAATATGGGTTGGTCTCTCCAACAGTTGAATGTGAAGAATGTATTTCTCTATGGAGACTTAGAAGAAGAGTTCTATATGGATGTATCACCATCCACTAGGTTGCTTATCTCGTGAAACTGAAGAGAAAGTGTGCAAATTGAAGAAAGCTCTATATAGGCTAAAACAATCCCCTAAAGCCTGAGTTGGTAGATTCTTTAAGGCTATGCTAAGATTCGGGTACCGACAGAGTCATGCATATCATACTATGTTTATCGAGTAGGGCAATAATTGATAGAAAAGAAAACCAAGAAACAAATCTATTATTCCAATAACCAAAAAAGAAACTTAAAACATAAAACATAAGTTACGAAGTATAAATATGACAAAAGTTAAAACCCTAATTAGGCTTAAAATGACTCAACTACCTTCTAACTAATAAATAAATAACAAAATAACCAAACCAAGAAATACACTTTCACATCCTCCTTAAACTCTTTATGCGAGCTCGGTGAGCAATGACAGTTTGTCAAAAAGGAACCGAAAACGAGCTGAAGTGTGAGTCTTGGTGAAGAAATCGGTAAGGTACAATGACAAGGAGACAAAAGAGAGGTCAATATTGTTAGAGGCAAGACTGCCAAGATCATTGTTTTTGCAAACGATTTTCGGTAAAAAAATTAACTAGACGGACAAACGCCGAAACAGGCTCCAGATAAAACTTTTGAAGACGAATGATCAAAATAAAACCCGTGCACCCAAAGTTAATTTAAAAAAATGCTTTTTTACCGGTCGAATATTTAACTACGATTTGAATCCGAGTTGAAACTTCTGTCAGATCTTCTACTGTATTCCTTTATGCCATTCTTGAATGTAGGGTGAGCTACAATCCATCAAGAATGCGCACCGGTAGAATCTGGATAGCTTTAGTCTTAGAAGACAAGTTTTTGAAACTGGTTCAGCTTACCCGCATATTTATAGGGCTACAGCAAGAACCTGGAGAGTAATTATGAGTAAAACTTCTAGTGGAACACAGACACGTATCAGTGGTTTCCGCAATTAAGCAAACCTCATAGTGGTATCTACAATTATGGAAAACCAGCAGCGATTTTTATAATTTTTATAAAACACTGAATTACAGGTCACACCAATAAAGAACTATTATTGCACTCTGACCCCATAATCTCAAGACCATATAGCATTGAGCTCCTGTTATTAAATACTTACCATTTCTCTCCAAGTTAAGATTCCCGATACTCGCCAATTAAATTTAATTACTGACAATATAATTTAATTGGCATCTTGATATTTTTTAAAACCTTCTGTTCAACTTATTTGACCGCTGGATAATCAAATTCACCTGCAGGGTTTGGCCCGGTCAAAACTTATAAGCTTCCTTAAGGGGGTATCGTCAATCTCGATCTTTCGAGACGTGGATTTCGTCAATAATTAATATT
>JAULJZ010000019.1:5351599-5367538 GCA_032270985.1 Heliamphora pulchella | reverse complement strand
AAGATTCTCATAAAATAAAAAATTAATTTTATTAAAATTAAATTAAATACTAAAAATATGGTTTTCAGTATACCAACGCTAACAAATAGTACCAAGGTAAAGATGCTGACGAATAAAGTGACAATTAATCTCTATATACTTTGTTTGTTTATATAAGACAGAGTTATGTGCTATCTGAATCGTACTCTTATTATCACAGTAGAGAGAAGTAGGAGAAGAGAGAAACACTCAAATCAAAGAGGAGCCAGCAGAGCTAAACAATTTCAGCAGTAGCATGAGCCTTGGCACGATATTCAACTTCAACGATAGAACGAGCAATGACAAACTGCTTTTTTCTTTTCCAGAAAATGTGAGTCACCAAGAAATATGCAAAAGCCATTAGTAAACTTGCGATCAGATACATCATCAGCCCAATCAGCATCAGCATAAGCCCGGAGAGTCAATGATGAAGACGAAGACAAGAATACGCTCTGAAAAATAGTTCCACGAACGTAGCACAGAATGTGAAGTAGAGCTGCCCAATGAGTGGAGCGAGGAGCAGAGACAAATTGACTCATCACTTGAACGTCATACACAATATCAAGATGAGTCACAGTAAGATAGGTCAGACACCCAACTAGTTCTTGCTAGACAGTGGGATCCTCAAGAAGAACGCCATCAGAAGGAGAGAACTTAGCATGCAACTCAGTGGGAGTATTCACAACTTTATCATCAGTGCGACGAGCATGATGGATAGAAAAGAGAATCGAGAAACTATTCTATCATTCCATTAACCCAAAAAAGAAGCTTAAAACATAAAACATAAGTTATAAAGTATAAATAGGACAAAAGCTAAAATCCTAATTAGCCTTAAATGACTCAACTACCCTCTAACTAACAAATAAATAACAAAATAATCAAACCAAAAAATACACTTTCACAATAATAAGATTACAATTCTTATTGTATATGTTGATGACATATTGGTGACTAGTAATGATACTGAGGAGGCATCCTGTTTTAAGGCAAACTTAGCAAAAGAGTTTGAGATGATAGATCTAGGGACATTACGATATTTTATTGGAATTGAGGTGGATAAATCAAATAATGGGATGTTTATTTTCCAAAAAAAGTATATTCTTGACCTTCAAGGGGAAACTGGCATGTTGGGTTCTCAACCTGCAGATTCACCTATTGAGGCTAATCATCACCTTAGTAGTGGTGATGGAGAACCTGTCGATAAGGGTCAATTTCAAAAGCTTGTAGGAAAATTAATATACCTATTTCACACAAGACTTGATATTGCATATGCTGTAGAGGTTTTCAGTCAGCTCATGCATGATTTCTGTATTGTACATCCTGATGCTGCTTATTATATTTTGCGATATCTTAATTCTGCTCTTGGAAAAGGGCTTCTGTTCTCTCATCACGGCCACATGAAATTAGAAGTTTTCACAGATGCAGACCAGGCTAGTTCAATTGATGACAGATGGTCTACAACCATCGGGGTATTGTGCATTTGTATGAGGTAATATGGTTACCTGGTGAAGTAAAAAGCAGACAGTGACAGTTAAATCAAGTGCAAATGTTGAGTATAGAGTTATGGCACATGCCTTTTGCGAACTTTTATGGCTCCAAGTACTATTCAAGGGTTTGGGGATTGAGTACGACAAACTTATGAAGATGTATTATGACAACAAGGCTGTCGCTAATATTGCTCATAATCCGGTACAACATAACAGAATAAAGCATATAGAGATTGACAGACACTTCATTAAGGAGAAACTGTGCAAGGGCTTAATTTGTATGTTCTTTGTGAAATCTGAAGATCAATTAGCAGATATTTTTACTAAAAGGCTTAGCAGTAAAATGTTTTATTCCATTGTATGCAACTTGAGCATGGAAAATATCAATGCATTAATTTGAGGGAGAGCGTTAAGTTAGGGTTATTATTGTACTTTTGATCCTTAATCTTATTATATAAATAACAGTGGTAAGATAGCTAACTCTAATTCTAGGTGCTCTCTGATTCACCATCACAATCACTTTCTCTCTTTTTTGTCCTCTCTCTCTCTCTCTCTCTCTACATTACACCTAACAATTTTTATTATGATGTATATTTTCTTTTTTTTCTTGGTTGTATACCTAATTACTAAACTGGCTGAATATCAAATCAGGATAGCCAGGAAAACGATTTTCCCAGGGCATTTCTGAGAGGTCTTTCAACTGCACGTCTTTCTGGAAGGGCTCAAATTGTTCATGATCCTTTTCTGAAGTCTTACACTTCTTCGGAAGTAATGGAAAACTCTTCTGGAGATTTAATCTTTTACTTGGATGGAGCTCATAGTCCTGAGAGCATGGAGGTTTGTGCCAGATGGTTCTCTAATGCTGTGAAAGAGAGCAAGAATCTACCATTAAAGGCTGGGAATGTGGAGGAACTATGGGGAAATGGTTATATTCACCATGAAATCGAGAAAAAATCAGACAAACTATCAAAGCAGGTACAATTCGTAACAATCAATATTATATAACATTTGAGTTTAGATGTGTTTTATGGTTCCACATACAATATGGTGGGGTTCATTAGAATGGAACCTCATGTATTGTACGATGTCAATACTTTGCAGATTCTATTGTTCAATTGCATGGAGGTGAGAGACCCTCAAATCCTTCTTCCGCAGCTTGTGAATACATGTGCTTCTTCAGGTATTGCTTCTTATAGTGCTACTTAAAGTTATGTACAGTTTTCTTCCCTTGAAGAAATTGTCTGCCTCCTACATAGAAGAAACTCCCTGAATTTTCAAGTACCTTTGGACTCTTTTTGCATCTAAACTTTGCAAAACCAAAATGTAACACGTGTCATAACACCATAAATCTTGTTTTGCAATTTGGCTCTATAAGGGTTATGTTTCTGTTAGGAGGTGTTTGGTGTATTATCAGTTTATAGGCTATAGCAGCAAAAATGTGATTATCACTTAAGAGCAGAAGTTATAAATATTTGTTAAAGTTGTGAACTTATACCTTCAAGTACTAGAATGTGTGTTTGTTATAAGAATAAGAAACTAAAAGAAAAAAGCTATAAGCTATAATAGACAAACACCCTCATAGTGTGAGAGTGCAACAATGCCTGTTTTAACTCTCCCAATCCACACGCATCTTTTTTGTCTTCCCTGCATCTTTACGATGCCTAGAACATCATATATGTCAGCCCTAGAGACAACAGGGCACACCCTCATGATATCAGCTTAATGTTGGTTTAGAGAATATCAATAGCATGCGAGAAGTGCACCTGATCTGTTATATTCATGAAATTCTTGAACAATCTCCGATTTTCCTTTTATTCTTCAATTTTCTCTCTTTGTTTGTCGTGAATAGTCTCTCCATTGTTGTGGCACTTAATGGGAGCAATGACATGTTGACGATTTGGTGGAACTTGGTCAGGTACTCAATTCTCTAAAGCCATTTTCGTCCCAAGTATGTCAACATACAACAAGGTTACTTCCGGTGCTTCGAGCATTCCATCAGATATTCCTCTCAAGGACTTGTCATGGCAACTCAACCTCCAGAAAACATGGGAAAAGATAATTCGTGGGAAAGGTAAACTCCTCAGTTTTATTGCCTCCTGAAAACGCATGTTCTATGTTACATGGACATGGACTCGGGTATGGGTATGGGTGCAAGTATGTGTTCAAATTTTGGATCCATCTAATTCTTATATCAAGGTTACTGTGAATAAGAAAAAAATTCATATTTTAAAAATTTTTCTTTTATTTTTTAGAATAAATGGTACTAAGTTTTATATAGCATTGCATATATAATATGAGAGTTTATACATACTTTTATAATAAATTCGAATTACTAAAGATGCTTTATAAGCGAATGATCAACTAAAAACGTCGGATGCATATCTCATACTTTTATCTAAGTGTTTAGTATCTGACACCGGTACTTTATATATTTAGAAGCGTCTATGTAACATAAGGTATTCTTTATTGATTCTTTTATGCCAATCTCATGTTGGGTTATAAGTTTGCACCAAAATTCATATTGAATAAATATTCTTGGGAAGACTTCAAGTGCCATTACAATTAAATTCTGTTTGGTTGCATTGAGAAATTTTCTAGTTTTTAAATATCTTCTTAAGCAAGATTGTCACTATAAAATGGTCCACAAGTTCCATATAGAAATGGAAAAGATGGCTTGGTTTGTTGCTATAAAGGGCTGCCTTCATGAATCTCAGGCTGATCCATATTATACGCCACTTAAAAAGGTGACCAAAGACCATGATGAATTGAATTTATTATCAAATGCACTGTGTGCTTCAGCTCTACTTAGACATGCACTTGATATGTTGCTAGTGCCTAAGCTTTTGAATATTAACTTGTCCAGCATTCTCTGATTAATTTTTTTCTTTTCTCATGCCCAAGCAGATGATGCACTTGAAAGGAGTTCGAAGATGTATGGCCCACAAAACATGCCACCCCATGAGTTCGTCTATGAGGATTTTTCTCACTGCAATCCTGCGGCAAGATATTTTGCTTGCAGTGCAGTGATTCCTTCACTACCATTGACAATAAATTGGTTAAGGGATTGCGTTAAAAAGGACCCTTCGCTGACGATTCAGGTAAGAATATTCTCTCAAACGTTAAACCACTTGCTTGTTTCCGTTTGGGATAAATTTTTGTTTTTTTTGCTTATTTTTGTGTTTTCTCAAATTTTTTTCTTGTTTTGGCATAATTTTTTTTACCTTTTCGGATCATCTTAATAAGAGAAACCGGAAAAGTAAAAAAAGAAATTGGTCAAAAGATGAGAAAAGTTTTTATTTTTATCTTTTTGAGTTTCTTTCATGTTTTGGTCAAACAAATTACTTTTTCAGCTTATCTCGATGAGAGAAATTAAGAAATATAATAGTTTGACTAAACAACGAAAGAAGTCCACTAAAGACGAAAATAAGCAAGCCAGCCATTATTATCCCAAACGGTGTTAAGTGGGAAGTGTTTAGGGACTCAAATCTTGAGATGCTGCTTAGACTTGGGATTGAATTTCATATGTTCTACATTTTTTAGTCTGAAGCCTACAACCAGAAAGTAAATTATTGAGGAAATGAATGGTTAGCCTGAAAATTAGAACTGCCTTTTGTTTTACAAAATTACAAACAAGTAAATCCACTTAGTTGGACAGCCTGCCTAGACTTCCGGTTGAAAATTGGATCACCTCCTCTATCTGAGGTTGAAACATACTGACTGACCCCGAAACTTTAAGCAGATGAAGAAGCTAAACTGAAATTTTAAAATTTCTTTCAGCTTTAATTCAACTAAACCTCATGTGGGGTTATGGAAAGTCATAATCAGAGATGATTCTAGGAAATCTCTAATGGCTCATTTTGTTTTTGTGGAGTGTTACTAGAATCTCAATCAAAGAATGATGCCTTCTATGTTCTTGTTTTTTTTCCCCAATAGGTCAACAAATTAAAACAAAAATGCATAAAGGAAATGCCATATGTATACAAAAGCTCCACAAGGGAGTTACAAATAAGCACTTGTACAAAAAAAAAAAAAAAAGTCATCCTAAAGGAAGGGACTGAATAAAATCGGTTGTATAAAAAATAGACTATGTCCCACCCACATATAACTAACTACACAAATTATTAAGAACACTCTTCAACCTATATTACGGAAATTCAACCCCATCAAAAGATCTTCTGTCGCGTTCTGTTCAAAGCAACTACATCAAACAAAGTCCTCCTACCACTTGTTGCTCGACACTCTTTCCCCTCTCCATCCCGTCAACACCCCAGCAACCTCCTTCTCAAACACCCAATCAACCCCAAGATCTTCTATGTTCTTTGCCCGTGTTAGGTTCTTCTGGAATAGGTTGCCTTAGCATCGATCTTCTTCACCTCATAAGCTTGAATAATGGGAATATTGGTCATCTCAAAAAGGGACTGAATAAAATCTACTGTATCAAAAATAAACTATGTACCTCCAACAGGTCATTAAATACACAAATTACTAAGTAGAACACCCTTCAACCTATATAACCAGAATTCAACCCCATCAAAAGATCTTCTATTATGTTCTGTCCAAAGCAATTACATCAAACAAAAAGAAGCCAACTGTCAAGCTCTCCTCCTCCCACTTAGACACTCTATCCCCTCTCCATCATGTCAAGACACCAGCTACTTCCTTCTCAAACACCCAATCAACCCCAAGATATCCTATCAACCCCAAGATATCCTATGTTCTTTGCTTGTGTTGGGTTTTTCAAGAATAAGATGCCTTAGCATCGATCTTCTTCACCTCATAAGTTTGAATAATGGGAATATTGGCAATAGTATTGGCTTTCAATCTTTTTGGTATAGATTATATTTGTTTGTCGATCCAAATTGTTCTTCTTGATTTCTTATTTTAATGAAAAATCACACCCTTGGGGCCCTATGCTTATTTTGGAATACAGGTTCTTGTTACTGGGTCAATACACTTGGTTGGAGATGTATTAAAGCTACTAAAGAGATGATATAGATTTGATCTTGAAGATGCTTCATGTACTGTACCTATCATTTCAAATATTCTTTGCTCATTGGCCTTGACATTTTCTTC
This sequence comes from Heliamphora pulchella, assembly GCA_032270985.1. Taxonomy (NCBI): domain Eukaryota; kingdom Viridiplantae; phylum Streptophyta; class Magnoliopsida; order Ericales; family Sarraceniaceae; genus Heliamphora; species Heliamphora pulchella. The sequence goes on along the minus strand of JAULJZ010000019.1, from coordinate 5,360,960 downwards.
TTCTTCTCTCTTCTCTCTCTCTCTCTCTCATGCCTAAATTGTTTAAGCAACCAGGCTTCATCATGTCACATAAGCACATTTTGCTATGTAATTATTTGATGTTGTCAATTGCAAAATGAATAAATCTGAACTGTCAGACTTTAATTACAAGAGGATCTCCATTATTTATTCAAACAAAAGCTAAAAATAATGTATGTTACGTTATACCACATAAATTATTGCATACTCACAAGTATTGTGGGCTCCACGCCAAGTGATGATGTAGAATTTACCATACATGAATATGTTGTGTAATATGCATTGTCCGTAACCTGATTGATATTTAAAGTTTTTAGTGTGGGGTATTAAGAAGAGAAGTCTTGGCGTAACGGTAGAGTTGTCGCTGTGTAACCTGTAGGTCATAGGTTTAAGATGTGAGAAAAGCCTCTTGCAAATGCAAGATAAGGCTGTATATTATAAATCCATCGTGGTTTGCCCCTCTCTTCGGACCCCTGCATACGCGGGAGGTTAGTGCACCCTGCCCTTAGTGTGGGATATTGAGATGAGTTATACCTGTAAGCTAAAGGTGTGTTTGGCTTTGTAGAAACCTTTTCATTGGGATAAACATGACAATCCAATCATGTAAAATAGAGCAGTTGCATGAAGTGGAGGGATGGCCACATAGCCAATTCCTCGTCAAAAACAGGCAGGCCTGGCGTTGGGATTACGCAAATTAAGTCATTACTTTAGGTTTCCATCCCCCCCTCCCCCCCCCCTTCCCCTATTTTTTAGGGTCCTCAATCTTTTATGTCACCTTTATACTTAACTTCAATAGAAAAGTTGTAATTAGACACTTTAATTTTTAAAAGGAAAAATTACACAAAAATTCTCTTAACTATTACCAAGTATCACATTGTCCTTTTTAATTTTAAAATCGTACATTTAGATTTTTCAACTATTAAGAATTATATGAAACGCTTCTCGATTGAAAGGGTGTAAGTAATACAAATTAAATAGTCGAGGGAGCAAAAATTGTACAAAATGTCTCCCAATTAGAGGAGTGCAAGTGATACAAATTAAATAGTTGAGAGAGTTAAATGCATGGTTATAAAATAAATGAAGTAAAATGATATCCAGTGATAATTGAGAGAGTGTTTGTGTAATTTTTTTTAAAAAATAAATAAGCCTAATTTAATTTTAAGTCCAACATAAATAATTTAACAAAATGAAATTATGTGGTCAAATTTGAGAATTTTAAAACTATCAAATTTAAATCAAAATAAACAAAATAAATTGTCCTTGATTAGACTCCAAATTTGATTCTTTTGTTTTCTATTTTTCGGAAGTACCACGATGCACCTCTTACTCAAATAATTTTCCACTATTGAATTGCTCGCGCTTAAAAGACTCCGAACAATAATGTGTCAAATTTAACTCTTACATTAATGTTTTTTACAATAAAATAAAACTCAGTGATGAATTGTGATAGAAAAAGACTGCTTTACTAAAAAAAAAAAAATAGCCAAAAAGGTAACTAATAAACATCCAGTAAATGAATAAGGATTAAATCAAAAACTGAGTGTGTGCCGGGAGGGTCCTGAGTTTTATAGGGTTTAAAGTCTAATTTTAGAATGAGACTTTCTGTATATTTATAATTTAAAATTTAAAAATAAAAAATATTTTAAAAAATCAAAAGATTATACCTATCATAGTAATATGTTTGATTTATTCATTAAAATTCTAAATTTTTTGAGTATAAAAAGTTAGCCAAAAAAACAACAAAAAGAAAATTAATAACAATTTGTTTTATCACAATCATTCTTAAGATTTTAAAATACTAGATGAATGCTAGTCCCACTAGACATGCCAAACTTATATTATCTTTATTCAAATTTCAAGTACTCAATATGAGTACTTCACGAAGTTTTAAAAGTGCTCAATTTAACGACCAAAATATAATAGTGATTCAAAAATAAATGTTATCGTCATAAAATTTTAATAGTCAAGCTGTAAATTAACTGTTAAAAATTACAATAATAATCCAAACATAAATTGTTTTAATGTGAAATTATAATAGTTAAGCAACAAAAGATTTTAAATTAACTATTAAAAATTACAAGATTATGTATGAAACAAACAAAGTTAAAATACTTTTATTTATATATTTATATATGGGCCCTTATTTTTAATTTTTTTCGGGGGCATAAAGCAATGGAGACTGGCAAGTAAAGCCCAAAAGCCCGGTCTAGAATTTTAATTGCATGGGCCACCCTTAAAAAGACAGCTCATGAAAAGTTTGGACCATCATGAAAAGTTTGGACTGTTTGGACCATCATGAAAAGTTTGGACCATCCAAAGTAGGGTGACCCATGATTAATTTGGGCCACCTCATAACGGGTGACCCGTGATGATTTATGTCGATTGGTAGCAACAGGTCAGCCAAGTGGCCTTGGACGAGATAATCGCCCAAGAGAACCGTCCCTGCAATATTAGTTCGGGAAAGATGGGGAAGGCCTCCTGGATAAACTAGGATTGCTTAAAGATAATAGAAAAAGCCCTTAATATATTTGGATAGGGTTGAGAGATTCAGGAGATCTAAACATCCCACAAATGACCTCTATAAAAGGGTAAGCATCCCAGGTAAAAAGGTACATGATTTTAATTTCAGTTTTTGCTTAGAATAATTCTCAGAAGGAAATCTAACTTGGACTTCGAAGTGCTTTCTAGTCAAACCTGACCGGAAAGCACTAACAGTGTTCTCATCTTTGCAGTAGCTAAAGAGGGTTCATTAAAGGGCTTCGTTAGTTCAGATAAAGGAGTTCGATTTTTAAGTTCACTAGTTCGGGGTCACTAAAAAAATGGACCAATTAGTTGATTTGGATTGTGCCAACATTTTTCAACACGCACAACTTAGCGCCGTTTGTGGGAACAACATAACCCTAAACTAGTAAAAATGAGCCAGGCACTAACTGGATTCGCTAAAAGCCAGGGTGGGGGCAGGAGGATGTTCCTCAAAGATCGATATCCATGGTTCGACACCCACTACAAGCAGCCAGAGCCCCACACGAGGTCAGAAGGCATAGGGAGCAAGCCTCGCATGGTAAGAGGCAACTGCGATACTCCACAATTAGTTCACGGCGAGAACCACCCTCTTCCCCTTCTTCCAGGGAAACGAACAAAATGGAGGAGAGACTTGCCTGGCGAGATAGAATTATCGACGACTTGGAGGAGAGGATGATGCGCTAGGACAGAGAGATTGAGGAACTGAGGTAGAGGATTTAAGGCACAGAGGCACAAAGAGATTCTTGTGTAAGGCAATGGGATAGCCCAGAATAAGATGAAGAACCTGATCAATTTCAAGAGTCCTACAGCCAAAATCATCCTTAGAGGGGAAAGCAAAAAGCACCAGAAGAAAGCCAAAAAGTACTCAATACACAAGAGGTCCTAAAGAAACATCAGCTCGGTTGGCTCCACTATAAGGAGTTAGGCCCAAACAAGATGCCAACCAAGATCTTTGGGTGTGGTTGGAAAGAAGAATGGACACCATAATTCAATAGGCTGGGGGCCGAACAGCCCACGATGTTGCAAGAAAGGTCCTTGAGCAGATCTCGGTGTCGCCATTGGCCGAAGAGATTGAGAACACAGATCCACCTCATAAGTTTACCCCCTCGAAGTTTGAAATGTATGACGGCAAGACAGACCAGTAAGTCTTATTAGGCAGTACAGACAGGCCATAACACTATGGAGTGGTAATGATGCGCTCATTTGTCGCATGTTTCCTTCAAACTTGGGGGACACGGCCTTGAGTTGGTTCCACAAGCTAGCTCCTCACTCTGTGGTTAACTGGAAACAGTTGACCAAGGCTTTCACGGCCAAGTTCATCACCAATAGTAGGCAACCTAAGATTATTAATACATTATTGTCTCTTCGAAAGGATGAAGGGGAGATTATTTAGGAATATGCTTGGCGTTACTAGGAAGTTTACAAGGAGATTAAAGATTGAAATGAGCAGCTAGTAGTGGCGTCATTCAAGCTTGGATTATCCCCACAAAGTAGATTGAGGCAGCCTTTGATAAGAAGATGGTACTGAGTATGTCCGAATTAATGGTAAAAATAGAACATCATGCAAAGGTGGAAGAGGACATAAGTCAGGCTGAACAAAACGAGGGCTCTGTGAAATGACCAGAAATGAAGGAAAGGGATCAGAAGGACACAAAGCCGAAAAAGGACTCTCAAGAGAAAAGGGAATCCAAGGCTTACCGAGCATTGCAGACTGTCTTCAAGGAACCATTGCACAAACTTCTTGACCAAATCAAGGACAATCCATACTTCCAGTAGCCACCAAAGCTGATCGGCGACCCAAGGAGAAGAGATCCGAAGAAGAAATGTCTCTACCACCAAGATCATGGCCACCTAACTGGAGAATGTCGAACATTCAAAATGCATTTGGAAGACCTGGTGAGAGCAGGGTACCTTTCGAAATATGTTGATGAAGAGAAGACAACCCAAGAAGAGAGGCCACTAGCTCGAGAAAGAAGGGCCGAATAGAGAGATGCCCCTCTTAGAGTAGTGAAGGTTATACATGGCACTACAGAGCCCATCACCAGTGCAATATGGTATCAGGTCAGAACCCTAGCCCACACACTACAGGTGGATGAGGGTAAACACCGAAGAATTAATGAATGCTCAAGCTCACACACTGCTGATGGGGTCATCTTTTCAAATAACGACCTAACATGGGTGCAACATCCTCACAATGATGCCCTTGTCTTAACCATTTGAATTGTCGACTATGACGTAATAAGGATTTTGGTTGAGCAAGGTAGCTCGGTTGATATCATGTATTACAGTCTTTTTACGAAGCTCGAATTACAAGATTCCTCACTTAAAAAGTGTATGACTCCGTTGATCGGCATCAGATTAGATCCTGTACAACTAATAGGGAGGATCACAGTGCCAGTGAAGGCAAGACCGACAACGGTGAACGCCGAGTTCCTAGTGATTAACCAACCATCTTCCTACAATGCCATTATGGGGTGGACATGGATACACAGTTTGGGAGCCATCTCTTCCACTTATCACCAATTCCACAAGTTTTAAATGGGGAATGAGGTGATTGAGATCAAGGGGGACCAACAGGTAGCGAGGTAATGCTATATGGCCACATTAATGGGCAAGAAATAGTACCCAAAAGTGAAAACAGTTGAAATTAACGATGGTTCCACTATTTATGACTATAGCCGAAGAGAGAAGGAAAAAGTGATCAAAGATTTATAAAAAATTTAGATCAGTCAAGAAGATGAAGATCGATTCTTTTTGCTCGGGACAAGTTTAACCGAACAAAAAGAATCCGAACTGATGAGATTTCTGAAGGAGAATAGAGAAGTTTTTGCATGGACGCCCTATGAAATGCAGGGAATAGGCCCCGAAGCAATCAATCATCGATTGAATGTAGACCTTGTTAACAAACCGATGATGCAAAAGTTGAGAAAGACTGTTGCACATCATGCGGCTGTAGTCACTGAAGAAGTGCAGTGTTTGAAGGAAGCAAGAGATATCAAGGAAGTGTACTACCCCAGTTGGCTACCCAACACTGTGGTGGTCAAGAAAAAGGATGAGAAGTGGCGAGTTTGCGTCGATTTCACTGATCTAAATACAGCCTTCCTGAAAGACTATTTTCCTCTTCCCTAAATAGATTAATAACTGATTCTACAGTGGGGCATAAGAGAATGAGCGTTCTTGATACTTACCGTGAATATCACTAGATAGCAATGTATCCCCTCGACATGGAGAAGATAGCCTTCATCACTCCTTAGGAGATATATTGCTATCGGGTAATGTTATTAGGTTTGAAGAATACAGATGCCACTTACCAAAGGCTAGCTACCAAGATGTTTAGGGAACTAATTTGAAACACGATGGAGGTCAAAATCGACGATATGATGATGAAGAACAAGCACCCGAACAGTCACCTAGATGACTTAAAAAAGACCTTTGAAATCCTCAAAGCTTGCAAACTAAGGCTTAATGCTTCTGAGTGTGTCTTTGGTGTAAACTCTAGAAAGTTCTTAAGCTTTCTGGTAACCCACAGGGGAATAGAAATGAACCTCGAACAAATTGCCACTATTCAGAGCCTCCAATGCCAAAAAAATTTGAAGGAGGTACAAAAGTTGAAAGGATGGCCGCGGCACTGAATCATTTTATTAACCGAACTTTTGATCGGTGCCACCTATTCTTCAAGATATTGAAGAGGGCTTATCAGTTTGTGTGGGACAAAGAGAGTGAGTGAGCTCTTGCTAAACTTAAAATTTACCAGTGATCTCCACCTCTGCTAATGTTACCAAAAAATAGTGAGAACTATTCATGTACTTCGCAGTATCAGAACGAGTAGTCAGTGCTGTCCTTTTGAGGATAGAAGAAAAAATTCAGAGGCCAATTTACTATTAGAGTAAAGTTCTACTAGACTATGAGATATGGTACTTATCGTTAGAAAAGTTGATCCTCGCGCTTGTTACTGCATTAAGGAAGTTGCTGCACTACTTCAGAGTGCATTCGATTAGAGTGTTCACTGAATACCCACTTCAAACCTTGCTACGAAAAGCTGACTTTTTAGGAAGAGTTGCAAGATCGGAGTGGAGCTCGGGGAGCATGACATATCATTTAGCCCTAGGACAGCCATCAAAGGCCAAGTGTTGGTCGATTTTATCGCAGAGTTTACTCTAGAATATGCTGGGCTATCCTTTAGTACTCAAACAGATGGGCAAACTACCGAACAAATGGTTCCCGAAGAAGCCACAATGAGAGGAACAGACTCGAAGGCATTATGGAAACTATATATTGATGGCTTATGTCTTATAAGGGTGCTGCGTGTAATCGTGTGTGTTTTTAATGGTTAGATTGCATGAGATTTGAGTTTGTTTCAAGTTGGATTTTTGGGTTTAAAACCTATTTTTAGTCGATTTTGGTGGATGGAATCGTGTTTCGGGTGTTTCTTTCGTGATTTTGGTGTTAGGCTTGGGCGTGTGGATGTTCGAGGGTGTTGGATGGGTGTTTGGAGGCGTTGAATCGAGGTTTGGAGAGCTAAACCCGTAGCTTGGAACCTGTTTCTGCCTCTGCCCAGTCGACTGGATCTTGGGATCAGTCGACTAGAGCCCGGGTTCTTGGGTATGGTCAACTGGACCGTGAGGGTCAGTCGACTGGATAGTGGTTTTTGGGCATTTTTGGCGAGATTCCAGTGTGTTGTTTGGGTCACCTGGAGGAGGGTCCCGTCGACTGGACCTGGGCTGTTTTGTGTGGTTGTTTGATGGTTGTTTCTTGGTTTCCAATTAGTGTTCAATGGTATTCAGTTGATTGATTATGGGATTAATCGACTGAAATACCGTTGGAACCTTTTTGGGGTTCAGTTGGTCGTGTCGTGGTTTCGAGGGTCGTGTCGTGGCCTCGGGTGTTTGTTTAGGTGCCATTCTAGGGGGTGACGTGCGTGGCTAGATGTGGATTGTTAGGGCACGGTTGTGTGCGTCGTGGTTGGATATGATGCGTGTTTGGGCTCATGGTACCTTTGGAGAAAAGGTGGTGTTTGTAACCTCATGGTTTGAGGGGTTTAGCGTTAACCTTCAGGTTAGGCTTAGTTTTGTGAGTTGATGGTTGTCCTTGTGGGTAGATATTGGGTTATGTAGTGTGGCGTTTGGGATTTAGGGGTCAAAAATAAGAAAAATCAAAGATATTTTGAAAAATATTTTAAACACCTTGAAAATTAAATTTTGAAAACTTCTTTTTATTAGAAATAGAATCGCCACTTAATTTTTGAGAAAAATTAAGAAAAACAAAAAAAATGGCTTACTGATATTGAAAACGTGAATCAGAAAAAATGATTCGAGAGCTAAGGTACGAATCGGGGTAGGTGTTAGGCACCCTGTTCGCCCAACCATAAGGTTGGCCTCTACTAATCATCATTAGTTATTTAATAGAATTTCTCAAATCATACAAATAAAAAAAATAGATGTAAAGAGAGAACATCCAAAATCAAATATGAAAAATACATAATATATGTACATAACACTCCAAATTAGAACAAATAAAGGTATTAATTTCTAAGTACTACGGCATGCAATTCTATCTAAAAGATACATGAAACATACCCAAATACAACATTTACAAAAATAAATTAAACTAGCATGGTTCAAATGAAAGAGTAAAAATAGGCTAAAGATGCTAAAATTACTTAAACATGATTTGCTACAAAATAAGCTAAACTAACTCTAAACATGCATTTAAAAAAAATAATCAAAACTTGTATAATATTCATTTAGAAAGAAAAATATGAACATGATAAGTATTAAAAATAAAAGATGCATAAAAATTCTATGTTTTAAAAGAAAAAAAGTCTACTAATAAAAATAAATGTGTTTTAACAAAAGAGAATTTAAAAATTTAAAGAAAATATGGAAAGAATTTACAAAAAAAAATTTATACTAAGAATAAAGAAGGTAGAAAATGTTTATTTACATTTTAAAAGGGATAAAAGAAAATAAGGAGAAAAGAAAACAAAAGTGAAGAAAATTACATTTAAGGAGTGAGAATTAAACTAAAAGCCTTTTTTATGATTTTTGGATTTAATGAAAGAAAAATAAAGATAAATTAAGTACTAAAAAAAGAAATTATACTAATATTGGAAGAAAGGAAAAGAAAATAAACGATAGAAGAAATTAATGCTAATGAAAAGATTTTAAGTTAACACTAAAAAGGAAAGAGAAGAAAAAAAAAAAGAAAAAAGAAATGGAACATTAAGAAGAAAAATAAAACTACGTTATAAGGAAAAGAAAATAAAGCTACATTACAAAGAAAATAAAAAAGAAATAAAATGCTAAAAAGAAAAAAATTACACTAAAAAGAAAGAGAAAAAAAAATAAAAAATAAGTACTTGGAAAGGAAGATTAAGCTAATATTTAAAAAGAACGAAAATAAAATGAAGCATTAGTATTAAAGAAAAAAAAAAGAAATGAGACATTAAAAGAGAAGAATAAAAGCTACCTTATAAGAAAAAGAAGAGAAAAAAAAAAAGAAAGTAAATGCTTGAAAGAGAACATTAAACTAATGCTAAAAATAAAGAGATATTAAAGAAATAAAATACAAAAGAAAATAATAAAGAAACTAATAATAAAAAAAAAGAAATAAAAGGAAATAAGCACAATTATTTAATTAGAGTATATAAATGTAATGTTGACAATTAGATTCATATGATGTAAGTGCCTTGATTATAAAAATTAACAACATTAATAAGTTGTCATTGCCAAAAATATTGGCATTAATTAATGAAGAAAAATAAAATGACAATGTACAAAGTGTGAGTGTGTAAACTAAGTAATTAAAATGATTAAATTAC
>JAULJZ010000019.1:5338707-5351499 GCA_032270985.1 Heliamphora pulchella | reverse complement strand
CTAGGATAAAGCCGAACCACTATAAATCCCTGGTGTCTGGTTCTTTTTCTCTATCCCTCATCTTTTAATAGTTGCATCGATTATATTCTTGCATACCTTTCCTTATTGCAATATTAAAAGATTTCTGAAAAGATTTTAAATTTCTTTAAAATAGAAAAGACCCAATTCACCCCCCCTTTTGGATTGCCTAGATCTAACAGGTATATATAAGTATCCACAACATTTTCGAAAAATCCATAAGAAGTAATAACATTGTGAAACTTTAGATACCATTAACGAGAGGCTTGTTTTAGTCCATATATAGATTTCTTGAGTTTGCAAACCAAGTGACTATCATTATCAGAACAAAACCCTTCAGGTTGCTTCATGTATACTTCTTCCTCGAAACTCCCATTTAAAAAGGTTATTTTTACATCCATCTAATGTAGCTCTAAGTTAAAATGAGCAACTAATGCCATGATGATTCTAAAAGAATCCCTTTTAGAGATTGGTGAGAAAGTGCTATGGTAATTAATGCCTTCTCTTTTGAGTGAATCATTTGGCTATAAGTCTAGCCTTATATCATTCAATATTACCATTTGAGTCCTTTTTAGTTTTATAAACCCATTTACAACCAACAACATTGACTCCCTTAGGTAACTCTACGATTTCCCAAACTTGATTCTTTGCCATAGACTCCATTTCTTCCTTCATGGCATTATACCAAAATTTAGAATTTTCTCCATTCATGGCATCTCTAAACAAGATGGGATCGTACTTTGGTCCAACATCAAAGTCAAACTCCATTAAGTATACTAAATAATCACTAGAAATTGCAGGTTTTCTTACCCTTTAGGATTTTCTCAATTTAACAGCCTCATTTGTAGTTCGAAGGTTTTCAACTGTATGATCTTTATTAACTTGACTTTCTTGAGGTGGATGTTCTTGATTTAGGTTTTCGTCAACAACACATTCTTGATTATTTTGGATAACAACCAATCTTTCTTCAATTATAGGTATAGTATCCAAATTTCGTGATTCTTCCCACTTAATTTTTTGGATTTTTCTTCTATCAATATCAATATCCTCAATAAACTTAGCATTTTTGGCCTCTACCATTCTAGGCGTATGTAAATGACAATAAAATCTATAGCCCATATATTTTTCTGCATAACCAATAAAATATCCATTGACTATTCTTGGATATAACTTCTTTAATTATAGATTATGCACCTTAACTTCAATAGGACAGCCCCATATGTGCATGTGTCTTAAGCTCGATTTCCTTTCTTTACATAACTCGAATGGCGTTTTGGGAACAACCTTGGATGGAACCCTATTTAAGATATATACTGTTATCTTTAAGGATTCACTCTACAAAAAAAAATTAGAAGACTAGAATTAGTTAGCATATTCCTTTCCATATCCATGAGGGTACGATTTCGTCTTTCAACTACACCATTTTGTTGTGGTGTACCCGGTATAGTATACTGAGCAACAATATCTTCATCCTTAAGAAAATCAACAAATGGACCTGCTCATTGTCCCCTATCTGTGTATCTGTCATAATATTCTTCTCCCTTGTCTGATCTAACAATTTTAATTTACTTTTCTAATTATTTCTCTACTTCTTTCTTATATTCTTTAAATGCATCAAGTAACTCATATTTTTCAAAAAAAAGATAGAGATACATAAATCGAGAAAAGTCATCAATAAATGAGATAAAATATATTTGTCCATTTAGACCAGGAGAAAGAATTTCATAGATATCGATATGAATGATTCTAAGCAATTTTTCACACCTCATAGCACCTTTCTTAATCTTGTTAGTTTGTTTTCTCTTTATATAGTCAACATAAGTACCGAAATTAGAAAAATTAAGAGGTGTGAGGACCCATCTTTAACCAACCTCCTAATTCTATCAATGGAGATGTGTCCCAATCTCCTATGCCATAAGATGGACGATGTCTCATCAATAATGTTACGCTTAATGCCAATGTCATCATGTTGTTGGCATAAAGGATTTTGTTCAAAAAGATGATCCAAGTATAATTTATATAAATCATGAACTAAAGATCGAAAACCAATAGTAACAGAATCCTTAAGTAAATGAAAATGTGGTCCAAAAAATTTTAATTCAAAACCCAAAGGTATAAGTTTAGCAACAAAAATTAAATTCTAGAAAAAGAAAGAATATAAAATGTGTTTACAAGATCTAAAACAAAACTATTTTCTAAAACTAGTCTGAAAGTTCCCACAGTTTTGACGTGCGAATGCATCCCATTTCCTGAGTAGATGCCTTATTCACTTCCCGTCGATGTCCTTAGACTGAAGAAGCCTTACATGACATTAGAAATGTGATTTGTAGTTCCTGAATCAATCCATCAATCGTATTAATGAACATTAACAAAATTGGATTCATAACATACAAAAGAAATGAAATTACCCTTCTTTTTTAGCCAATTTTTATACTTGAGACAGCCTTTCTTCATGTGTCCTTTCTTCTTGCAAAAGAAGCAAGCATCTTTGTTGCCCAAACGCTTGAATGATGTTTTGCCATTCTTCTTCCACTTTGGACCACTATTGCCTTTCTTTCCTTGTTCACCTTTATGTGTCACTAGATGAGCACTTTCTATATTTTCATGCCTCAATCTCTCCTCTTCTTGAACACATGGTAAGAAGTTCATTAATGGACCATTTTTCTTTATGTGTGTTGTAAGCTATTTTAAACAATCCAAATTCGACAAAAAGAGAATTGAGTATGAGATGAACAAGGAATGAATATGAAATCTCAATCTCTAAGGACTCGAGTCGAGCAACAATGTCTCTCATTTCCATAATATGCTCCCGCACATTCCTAGAATTGTTATGTTTCATTCTTGATAACCTATTCATTAGCTGGGGTGCTTGCTAATGCCTTATCAGAACTAACAAATTGCACTTGTATAGCCTTCATGTAATCTTTTACATTGTCACATGATGGGATTGAGTTTCTGATGCTATTACTAACATGAGACTTTATAAGTATTAAACTCAAACGATTCGATCATTCTCATCAATCATAGGCAATTTTTTTTGCATTTGAATTCTCGTTTATGGACTTGAATGGTTCATCCACACGAAGTGCCAAATTGAGATCCATACGCCCTAATGCCAAAAGAACTTTGTCCTTCCAATTCGAAAGTTATCACCACTTAAAAGAGGAATACAAGAAGATTCACTAGAAACTAAAGAGGTATTAACAACTACAATAACCAAGAAACATATATCAATGCTTTGAAATAATAAACTTAATCTCAATCAACCAATGTGAAACTCAGTAATAAATCTAAATCTTCATGTGGGTCAAGATTGCTACATGCAATAGATTTGTTAATTAAATATTAAGAAGAAAATATCCCGTACCTGTGGGTTTAGGATATTTAGACCTCTTAATATTTAATTTTTACTATCTTAATATAATTATATTTTACAAAATAATTACCTCCCTTTGGGGCCAGGTAATAATTTGTAAGAACAAATTGACAATATGAAAATGCCAACAATACAGATAAACTTTATATAATTGTAACATGCAAATTGTTTATTAATCATAACTTTATTCTTAAGATGCTCTGGCTACTCTTAAGATATCCCCTTTTTTCATTTCAATGTGATAAAAATCAAATACTATGCATAAACCCATTTTAATTGGCTAAGCAACACATTCAGGGTGCCTATAGATAGAACACAATAAATTTGTGCAAGAGTGTAGGGACCCGGTCTGTTTGAATTGTATTTAATAAACGAAAGCATGTTGTGATTTTTACGTGAAGACGATTAAATGTATAAATCACATGTGAGAATTAAAACTGGAGTATGATAACGTTTGTTAACAATAATTGTATGCTTAGAAGTGCATAAGAACCATTGTTGTGGGTGGTTTGGGTGAGCCTTGAGGTGTTTAGTCTATGATTCAATTATTCTACACATCTTTTGTTCATTATCCCCTTTAGCGTTGACCACTCAAGCGGTAAGGTACCTGCTCGAGCAGACTAATGGCAGAAAGTTTTTAAAAATCGAGTTAGTGGGGATCGCTCAAGCAGCCCTAGGTCCGCTCGAGCGGACAATCGGTGAGCAGACTTTAAATTATGGGTTAAAATATTTTCTTGTCATTCTTTTTGTCCCTCTCTCTCTCTAGAATAGAAGTTGAGACCTAAGGTTTGGTTTGAAGAGTTCTTGGAGCCCTCTTTGCTTATCTTGAGTAGATTCCTTGCTTTCCTCTTGGTTGAACGTCCATTTGAAGCTTGATCTTGGTGTTGAAAGCTTCTTTCTCGCCTTTCGATTGAAGATTCTTGCAATTAAAGCTTGCTATGGCTTCTTTCTTGTAGATCTATCATCAAAGAGGTAGGATCTATGACTATCCTTGAATATCTATGTGATATAAGTTGTGTATTTGAAAATATAAGCATGAAAATATAAAAATGGTGTTTTCAAAACCCTAGGTTAGAGTTTGATGTTAAAGAATATTAAATGTTAGATTTATGAATGCTTTAAGATGATTCTATCTTCTCGTTGTCGTTGGATATGATCGAGATTAAAAAATGATGAGTTAGAGTTTGGATTTGAGTCAAAACCATGAAAATTGGGGCTTTTGGGTTAAGAGACCTAAATGTTGAAATTGATGAAAATTTTAGACAAATTGGGGTTGTATTAACCTATTGCATATATATTTCATGAGTTTATATGATACGTGAAAATAGTGGGTGTTGGATTGGGGGTTTTTGTGTAAAACTGGTAAATCGTTGGATGTGAATCATATGAAATGTTAACTTGGGGGTTTTGAGTCTTTATATTCGAATATATGAATTATGAGAAAATATGTGATGGCTGAGATTAAAACCGCAATGGCGTGGGATTTGGCGAGAAGAACCGGGTTGACGGTTGGATTCATATTGGTTGTTAATGAAAATGATACAATTAAAGTACCGTATAACCGAATTGAATGTTTAAGTTTGGGCTCTTTGGTGAAAAATCGAAAACTTGCATAATGTAAGATAGGCCCTTCTTTCGGGTTAATCCACGTAAAAGTGTGCTCTTGGGCAACCCACCCATCGATGTTTCCGAGAAAAACAAAAAATGTTTGCTCTCTGTGTTGGGCTATAGAATGAGTATTTATTTATTGGGTCTCGCGTGGCCCAGTGGTGATAAATACACCTAGGTCTATAGGCGCCATCCGATTTGGTATTGAATTAAATCAATAACTGAATTATGGAATTTGGGAAACTTTGGGTTGGTTGGCAAACGGTGAGGGACATTTTGAAACGGTTGGATTCACTAAGGTGCTAAAATATTGAACTATGGTTTTTACATGAAAACTCGGTTATGTGGTGGGAATTTGGTTTGGACAAACGGAATTGGTTTTTAGAAGAAATTATGTGTTACATTTCGCATAACCATCTTCACATGTCATACATATATTCATTGTTAGTCAATTTTTTTCGAGTCTCGACTCATGTTGTAACAACATTTCAGGCGATAGCGAGAAAAAGGTGTTGGAGTAAGATGGATGGTTGCGAAACTTTGAGTAGTTTGATAGAATTACATATCCATTGATAGCATCTTTCGAGAAATTAAATTGTAAATATAATTCTTATTTTGAATATTTGGATAAATGTATTTTGGGTTGGCGTAAATCGTGTTGTAAAGTTTTAAAGCCATATATTCATGATTTGTATGCATGTGAGGGTGTTTAGCTCATTTTGTGGGTTGAATTCCTTGATTTTGAATGAAATGTCATGATCTTGAGAGTTTGATTATGAGTTTTTGGGTTGAAAAAGGTTGTTTCATTGACAAATGTATATTTTATTTCACAAGTTTGCCAATCTAAAATTATGTTCAAAGGATGAGAAAAATGGATGACTTTACAATACTTAGAAAAAATTTTAGAATTTTGAGCAGTATGCTCTTAGGTATCTTACCGCTCGAGCGATGAGGAGTCCGCTCGAGCGGACTCCGCTGAGTGGCATTTTATTGAACTTTATCTTAAAATAGGATTTTTGCTAAACATTATTGGGATATCCTTTGGGGTATAGATGGGCTATTTTTGGGAATTACTTACTAAGGAAACCAACTCTTTTTAGCCGCATCGTTAATGAGAAAATTGAAAGTTTTGCTTCTTTTTATAAAGTACTTTCTCCGTAAGTTCTTTTGGGTTGGATTTCATAAATCGGATTCTTTTCTTCATTAAATCGTACGGATTTACATTGCTACGAAATAAGGACATTACAAAGAGTAACAAACAGTATACTTTAAGCACAATGATAGTTCCGAATTGCGTCAAATTGTTATAGTAAATGTTGATATCAGTAAAACACTTACACGAGAAACTGTCTTATTTCTTTAGAAAAACTTATCACCTATTTTTTTATGCATTCATATACCCATGTCCAGAATCTACTACAATGGAAAAAAATTTACATAATATAGATTCTGATTTATATATATATATATATACACAATTATCTGTCATGGATTGTTATTGATTTATTTATGTATACAAAGATATGACAAAACATAATCATAAGCAGAAATGTCTATTCAAGGCAAAGAAAAGAAGAAACTAAAAAAGGTCTTAATATTTGGTGACAACCAAACATGACCTTATTTGAATCCAAAGAACAGGGTGCAAATATCAATTCGTTCACACTATTCGGTTATGCAATTTCATTCGGAGTCTCCAAATTTATTATTATTTTTTTAATGACTCCAACAACAACAATTCAAAAAAAGAATGAACAGAGCAAAAATTCAGTTATGACTTAAACAAGATAGTAATTTATGGGAATGTCTTGAAAACTTTGCTTTGATATCAATTGATATATATGTGGGAGAATTAAAGTATTAAAATATGCAGCGGAAAAATAAATACCTTCTACCGTGATGTGTTAGTCTCAAAATTTAGAAACCGTTAGAATCGAACACTTTAATTTTACACAACCCTCACTTTTAATATGGAGAGTAATGGGCAAGATTTCCAGCTTATACTATTTTCACAAAAACCTCTTAATTGATGAAAAACATGGGTTTTTTTTATAGATAGGCAGGGACCCTTTCCCAATAGTCACACAATTTCATACTTTCTTCCATAAATAAAGTTATTTTATATTTGCACCTATTCGTTAATAGGCACAACCAATAAATAATAACTACTTTAATTCAAATACCCAGAATTTTATTTAATAAAACACAATATTTAGTATATATATCTAAAATAATAAAAATAATGATGTGATATGTAAACCACTTAAAAATATCTCACATTAGAGATTATACTAACAACATCTTGATTTTTTACTCTATCAATTCCAATGGCTTTGCAAGTTATGTCACTGTCCATTAAAATCATAATATTGTCATAGGATTTATATGTATCAAATCACTCTTTAGTTGGACACATATGATAAGAGCAACTAGAATCTAATATCCAAGATTCAGACAGAAAATTGCAACTAAGAGATACTTAAAGTAAATCTACGTGTACCTCGCTGTCTAGATTTTCCTCAGTAAAATTGACAAACTTTGAAAGCTACTTTACTTTCTTCTTCTCCTTCGTATGCTTCTTTAATTCATGGTACTGATTCTTGTAATGACCAGTTATGTGGAAGTAAAAGCACTCCAAATCCTTCTGTGTACGTGACTTAGATCGAGACATTCCTTTGCTTGAAGTTTTTCCCTTTGATTTACTTATTCATCGGTTCGACTCTAACTTAGTCATAACCAATCCCTTTGCATCCGTTTCATCATTCCTTTTCATCTTCTCATGTGAAAAGAGAGCATCAATCACTTCTTCTAGTTTCAACATCCTCTTACCATACATCAACATTATCACAAGTAGATCAAAGAATGTAAAAAATAATGCTAATATGAGTATCGCTTTATCCTCCTCATCGACTTTAACATCAAAACTAGCTAACTATGTGATGAGATTATTAAAAATATTTAAATGTTCTAACAAACTTGTACCTTTTTCATTTATAGTTCGTACAACATTTTCTTCACATACAACTTGTTTGCTAATTTCTTCTTCATATGAGACTTTCTACCATCTTCTAGATACCTTATGTTATCTCTACGTTGATCATGTTGTGATTAACTTTATCTCTCATATTCAATCAAATTGCGCTCATAGTTCTCATATCAATTTCTTCCCAATCGTCATTGATTTCTCTAGCTTCTTTACGTTGCTGAGTAACGCCTTTTAAACCCATTATTGAATTAATAAATTCTTCTTACGCTGCTGCTATTGGGTGAAGTTGTTCTTTCCATTGAATTTCTCAATCTCGTATTTGGTGTTCTCATCTTTACTACAAACTCGTGATTAAACAACTAACCCAATGTTCTAATCAAACAAATGGCGGATAATACAAAATGTACGTAGTTCGGCAACATACCTATATTCACGAGCGATGAGAAGATCAAATCTATTGTGAACAATAAGAATTACAATTTCTCTCACTCTATGGCATCTTTTTAAGTCTCTCTCAATCAAGAAATTTGTTCCAGGATTTCAAACATAAAAGGGTATAAATAGGGTTCCAAATACAAAAATAAATACATAAAAATTTGACTTATTGCTTTATTTTGATTTATTTTAAGAGAGTGTTTA
This sequence comes from Heliamphora pulchella, assembly GCA_032270985.1. Taxonomy (NCBI): domain Eukaryota; kingdom Viridiplantae; phylum Streptophyta; class Magnoliopsida; order Ericales; family Sarraceniaceae; genus Heliamphora; species Heliamphora pulchella. Next base: position 5,342,872 of record JAULJZ010000019.1, on the reverse strand, counting down.
TTTAATTTTTCCTAATTATTTTTAAAAATGCTTATGTACAGTGGAGATTGGAGAAAAAAACTAATTATCTTTTAGAAATCGTTAAAAAAATCACTAAAAATAAGAAAATCATAAAGTAAGCAAATAATCGCTTCATTGTGGGTGTCAAGTCTTTAACTTTCAACATTTTGAAACAAAAATCGAAATGAAATTCAAAATATAAAATGAAACAAAATTAAGGACTCGTTTGGGTATTAAAATTAACTTATTATTTTTTTACTTAATGTCACAAAAAACTTGACTATTTGTTTGGCTAATTTGCTTATAACCATTCTGCTTAAACAATTTTTAACCCCTTAACACTTTTGCTTAGTAATTAAAAGGGAATTTTGGACTAGATCCCATTTAGCCATCTTATATTCCAATAAGTCCCAACTAAAAATTATATTCTATTAAGTCCTATTTAATATTTTCTATACCAAAATTACCCTTAATATATCATTTACTCCTCACACTTCCACCACCACCACCACCACCACCACCACCGCGCTGCCATCGCCGCCGCCGCCAAATGAGACATTTTGCCTACAAACATTACAAATAAAATATTTTGTCTACAAACTTGACAAATGGGACATTTAGTCTATGAACTCGACAAATGAAACTGTCACGCCCCAAAACCCGGATCACGTGAACCACTCAAGAAGAACCCATTTTGTGATACCAAGATCCACGAAAACCACCCGAACCTAAACGGATCCAAGAACGTAAACCAAAAACGAATTCTTGAGAGTTTATTTTAGGTTAAAAAAAAAGAACCCAAATAACATGGCTAAGGTCCCCAAGAGTCAAGGTTTAAAACAAAACAACCAAAAAATTTCAAAATCTACCCAGATCGCTTAATCGGTCTAAAGATCGCTCGAGCGATCTTTGCCTGTACACAATTTTTCCACTACCTGTAAAACAACCGAGAGTTCATTTTGACCGCTCGAGCGGTCCATCGAGCGATCTGACTCTGAACCACTTTTCAAAATCCAATTTTCGACACCCAACACTTAACCATTTTTCAAACCTTTTAAAAACCTTCAAGGCATAACTAAGCAATATAAAATATGCTAAAACAAGGTTCAGAACCTTCATCGAGGCACATTGTTTGATATTAAACATAAAATCAACCGAAATTGTTACAACATTGAAACCAATCAACCAAAAATCATTTCATACAACCATGAAACTAAAACAACCAACTCAAGGTTCCCCTCATCCTCATACGAACATGCATACATTAGTATCATGACCTTAAAGCTTACAAAGACATATGCTTTCAAATTCAGAACATACTACACAATGACATGATCCAATAACAAAACCGGTATGAACTACCATATAACAAAAATAAGAGTTTTATCTTTCACCACCTCCGGGCTCCTGAAGATTAGGCAACATAATCTTTTTCATCTGAAAGATTTTAAATCCAACAACGTGAGCCGAAATTCAATAGGAATAGACTAACATGAATTAAAAATATAACATGCAATCAACGATTTTATAAACAACTCAACTACTCAAGTCTCAAAATGGTTTTCCATTCTTAAAATCACAAGTTTTCATATAATCCAATAACGTCCAGTAGTTTAATAAACATAACAACTTGTTATTTTCAAACCAGGTTTCCACAATCAACAATGATTACTATGTACTGACCCTGTCACCCCAGGGACACGGGTAACAATTATAGACTCTTACGCATTAACCTACTTCCGAGGCATCCAATGACCCGCTAGATAATGACAAACTCTATACGTTGCTACAATAATAAACGCTTTCCAATGGGGCAATCACTTCATTTACGGGAATTAACCCGAAAAAATGAAGCACATATCTTATGCAAGTTTTCAGACTTTCATCGAGAAGTAATTGAGGCCCAAGTAAACACATTATTATGGTACATCTATCGAATCATTAAAAAGGCACACAACACGACTACCAAAACATTTGTACGCACACAGCCATATACAAAACGTCTAAAGACACACAGTAACACCATCCATCTAACCATGAAAATCAACCAACATTTTCAAAATGATTTCCACCCTCTCAACTGAATCATTTAAACTAAGGCTCAACCCCAAGAGTTAACTTCAAACATAAAAAATCATGCTTTTGCAATGAATTCATAATTCTTTCTGATTTTCAAAACTCATCTTTTTAAAAACCACATACACATGCATTCACTAATTTTGTAGTAAACCTTAGGTCGCAAAACATGCTTTTTCATCCAACCAAATAAGGTTTAAGCACAAAATCCAACATTCATAGCATTTTAAAACGATAAAAATACGTATAATCACATATAACATCCTTTTAATGCAAGAGAGTCAATAATTCTACCATATAGAGTTTAAAACTTGAAACTTTAACTATTGGCCAAAAACTAAAGTTGCCAAAACGAGATTCTGTTCTGATGAACGCGAAGCCCTTGGCAAGGAGAACATTGTTCCACCCTCGCAACACAAAAAACCAAGCCCGAAGCGAGCAAAAAGGTAGACAGAAGGCTAAGGTTTTGGTTTTTCTTCTAAAAGACAAAAAAAAGAAGCTTACACAACAAGCTTAGGTTCAAAAACCAAGGCCACTCACTACACTTATATAACCCACGCCCAACAGACCGCTCGAGCAGTCTAAGGACCAATCGAGCGGTCTTGCCCAAAAAGCTTCCAACTTTTTGCCACAACGCTCAATTAGGACCAAGATTGAAAGCAACATGCATATCTAAGCTAGCGCATGCATAAAATATATAGAAACATACTTTTCTATAACGACTAAAAATAACATAAACACGTGGCATATATATTACAAAATTAAAAGAAATCGGCCCTCACAGAGACATTTTTCCTACAAACTTGACAAATGAGATATTTAGCCTATGAAATTAACAAATGTCTCATTATCGATATATGACTATATAAATGTCTCATTAACAAAATGAGATATTTTGCCTACAAATGAAACATTTAGCCTACGAATTTGACAAATGAGATATTTTGTGTAAATGTCTTACATCGTTTTAGCACCAAATCTCTAACATCCACTGGCTGGCCTCATCCACACATTTCATCAAACACCTTACATGCAATCTCAATCAGAACACACACACACACACAGAAGATCTTCTGCCGCCGCCGCGGGGACCGTTGATGACGACAAAGGACGGTGACGGTGAGCCACGCCTTTTTTCCTAAATGCTCTTTTCAGTTCCTTTGGCAACCTTCAACACTGTCCACCGCTACTGCAACGGGGAGGATTGGACAAACAGTATCATCGCTGATTTGCCGATTCTTTAGATCAGATCCAGAATTACGCCGCCCTTAACTAGTTCTTGCTCGGCAGTGCCGTCGGACCCGCTGGTCTGGCTCTTCCACAAGGCGTTCTCGACCCAAGATTGGTACAACGCGTAACAACGAGAGAGAAAATAGGTCGGCAGGAGCGCCGAGAGGAGGTCGACGGTGTGGAATACCATATCTGAGTGGCATGGTGAGGGAGAAAGGGTATTTTAGTCATGAACAATTAATAAATTTTAAAAATAGGATCTCGTGGAATATTTAAAAAAATACTTAGGACCTAATAGAATACAAATCTTCAAAATGGGACCTTAAATTAATTTTTTCTTAATTAAAATAGTTTAATACATTTTTTAAAAATATTATAACTTTTATTATATACATTTACTTTCATAAAAATTATATTTTTGGATATTATTTTCGAAACCTATCAAACATTATCAATATTAAATATAAAATCATATAAAAAAAAATTTTCCTTAACAATTTTTATTTGATTTAAAGTCACTTTTAAAGTAATACTTATTATCTTAATTATTTTGATTTAAAATCACTTTTAGCCAAATAGATTTTTAACTCTTAAGCCACTTTAAAATTTCACCAAACCAACTTCATATCTACCTTTTGAAAAGTAATTAAAGCAAGAAATCTAACTTTAAATTGGTTTACCAAAATAGTCAAAAAAAATTAAAAACATACTAATTATTAAAGATCTTACTATAATTCATATTAAATAATTTTAAAAGTAATTAAAGCAAGAAATCTAATAACTTTAAATTGGGTTACCAAAATAGTAAAAAAAAATTAAAAACATACTAATTATTGAAGATCTTACTATAATTCATATT
>JAULJZ010000019.1:5317046-5338607 GCA_032270985.1 Heliamphora pulchella | reverse complement strand
TTCCATAACAAGCAATTTATTCTCTAACTTTTCATATGAAATTAGGTGTAATTTTATATGTACCTTTTATAATTACTTTAGCATTTCTGTTTCGTTATATAATAATATAATTTAAATTGGGTTACCAAAATAGTAAAAAAAAATTAAAAACATACTAATTATTGAAGATCTTACTATAATTCATATTTAATAATTCAAATTCACTTTAAGTATAACTTCCATAACAAGCAATTTATTCTCTAACTTTTCATATGAAATTAGGTGTAATTTTATATGTACCTTTTATAATTACTCTAGCATTTCTGTTTCGTTATATAATAATATTAGTAATACTAACTTATTTTATCAAATTAATATTTTAAATAATATAACACAATCATAATTATTAATGTAATAAGCTCCATATAAACTCTATTTAATTTCATAATTATGATTATACCACATCATTTAAAATATAAATTTAATAAAATAAGTTGGTATTCCTACATTATTATTTGTCTATCTATATAATAAACATGGGAGGTTTTTGTAAAAATCTCTTCTCTTTTTACATATATTTTGAATTAATAGTTGAGATTAATCTAAAACTATATTCTACAATTAGAAATACATCTCGCCAAAAATATATCATTTAAAATATAAATTTTATAAAATAAGTTGGTATCCCACATTATTATTTGCCATCTATATAATAAAACATGAGAGGTTTTTGTAAAAATATTTTCTATCTCTTCACATATATTTTATTGAATTTATATTTTAAATAATATGATATAATCATATATCTTTTAGACATATAATTCAAATGAACTATTAAAAATAAATAAATGAGATTTAATAGTTAAAATTAGCATAACTGAAATTTATTTTACTTTTATTTAAAAAAGTGCCTTTAGTCACCGCCAAACCCTACTACTATAGCAAATCAACTCACGAACATTCAGTTTCAATTCTGTATCCCTCTGTGAGAAGTCCTGTATATACACCAATATATATATATATATATATATATATATATATATATGTGAGTGGATCATCCCATTTTCTTTGATTTCCAATGGCGGGTCTCTACTCATCTCTCAGACCCACTTTGTCTTCTTCATCGTCTTCATCGCAGAGCTTCACGTCGAGGCTCCTGTTAATGCTTACAGTCCTCCCACTGACCCTCGCGGCCATGGCGTTCGTCCTCCAATGGCGGGGTGGCCTCAACGACCCGACCACCCCTTGGTCCTCCGACCACCGCGAGTTCCCCGGAATGGGTAGCTCCGGGCCCGTCCACTCGTCGGCGGTGCCGTCGTCCTCAGATTGTTTGGATCTTCTGGGTCGGAGCCGGTCGCCTTCGTTCCCATATTACAGGGATTGGAAATTCAGTTTTGGGTCTGATCTGAGTCCTAAGGTGAGTCACAATTTCGTTTGGTTTGATCCATTTTCTTGGGTTTCTTGAGATTTTTTTTCCTGGATCTAGCATTTGGGTTGTATTGATTGCTGTTACGTAAATGTGTGGGTCTGTATATGTATATAAAGGAATATACATGTACAATCCTTTTATAGTAAATCTGGAAAGATCATCATATTACACACTTCACCTGAGAATGTTTTGTTGGGTCCTAATGTTTTGTGATGAAAAAGTCTAAGTACACAGATTTTAATCACAGATTAGTGATTCTTTCGGTAAGAATATGTGTTATTTTTACTTTTTTGAACAAAGCTTTTTCTTATTGGTAAGAATCAGTGGTTTGTGATTGGTTCTGTGTTTTAAATCTGTGCATGTAGTCGAACTGTTTTCTGATTGAGGTATAGTTTGGTGTTCGGTGGCCTTGAGATCCACTTGTCTAATAAATCAAGTCCTGGGCTACGGCTGTAGAGTTGCTAAATTGTTGAGTTCTTCAGTTGTTTAGTTAGATGCTTATGTTTTTTTCTTGTAGTTTGCTTACTAAAAAATAAACAAAGAAAACAAACTGTACATTGATTCATTGGACCTTGCGCTAGCTGATAGAAGTCAGAAAATTCGTGGATTGGGATCAGGAAAAAACATTGCTATTTTTTTTATTTATGTTTAATTTTTTGATAACCGGGTGTTCGGGCCAGTTTGCATGCACCCGACTAATCTTGGGATCCTGAAGTTAATGGCAGAGCAAACGTGCAGTGGCGTTGACGTTGAGGACTTGAACTGGTGACCATTAAGGAATAAATCCAAGGCGTAATCATCCAAACAAGTGTAGGACGCAAACATAGTAATGCAAAGATGACATATGCAACATGTTCAGATGCCACAGTATCATTCAATATGCAACATATGCAAACCTTACATACATTATTAAACACATTATTTGTATGTTGTACTTGTGACCACACAAAAGATGTTACGATGGAGCGTTATTATTTGATAGAAATGAGCAGCAATTATCTCAAACTCAAGATATTAAAACACTATTTTTTCCTTGATATTGATTTATGTTACATATAGTTGGGTATGAGTGTTAGGTGTGGTTATATTCTAAGTGTCAAATTCATCTATGCTCATCGTCAATGATATGAGAAACGTTTAGATTTCGTATTTCTTAAATAGATCTTTATTTTAAGGGTAAAATGATATTTGAAAAATAAAATAGATCATTTTATGTAGGGAAGGCTTGGGCATAGTTATATAACAGTTTCAACTACTTGTAGATACTTGTTGGTGCATGTCCAACTAGGCTCCCATATCCTTATCCAAGTACCAATCTTGAAACACTTGTACTTCACAAATTTAGAAGAGTTTATGTAATATAGCCTTGATGAATCCAATCAGGAGGCAGCTGTAATGAGGCATTTGAACTCAACATTAAGGTCAATGAGGAATTGCAACGCTCTTAACAGACATAGCTAAAGCTTTCTAGAAGCACAGTAGTATTTTTCCTCATTATCAAGCGTGTCCCTTAACCATTCCCTTCCTGCTGGCAATGTGAGCGCTGTAGCATCCAGCAGTAATATGTGGAAGAGGGTAAGCTTTCAATGTGATTACAACATATCAATTCCTTTTTTGCATATTAAAATGGAAAAAGCTATTTGTCTCTGTTAAAGTTCAAATCAATGGTGCCTGTTTGAGTGTCGGTTACTTGAACATTTTCACGTTGGTACATTAGAAATGTAGCATTGAAATTTCTGTGAAAGATTACTTTTATTAGTGTTTAAGTTGTCACATCCGTCTACGTTAGAAATGTAGCATTGAAACTGCTGTGAATGATTACTTCTATTATTGTTTAAGTTGTCATATATTGACGTATGGTTTCACATTATTGATATATGAGTTCTAAGTACCAACCATGAAACTACTTGTACATAGATGCTTCTTGTTGTTTCCCATTTTAAAGGTTTAATGGTGTGGTGTACATATATGCTTCATGGACATAAGCAAAAATATCAATATCCTAATTCTTTTGATGTTCAGTCAGGGCTCTTTCACTCGTGTTAACAATGTATGGTAATGTCACCATAGCAATTTGTGAATTTTCCTTTTCTAAATCTTTGCTGCATGCCAGCTGTGTATTACTACAAGCACTTCTGCTGGCTTAGAGCAGACTCTACCATGGATCTTCTATCATAAGGTTATTGGGGTTACAACATTTTTCCTGTTTGTTGAAGGGAAGGCTTCAACCCCTAATGTAGCCAAAGTCCTTCAATCCATTCCAGTGAGTCTAAATCCTTGATTCTCTACAATTCTGTTTGGTTTCCTGATTGTTTTGACTTTATGGTTTAGACCTTCTAAAGTTCTATGATATTTTAATATCTTTCACAGGGAGTAAAAATTGTATACAGAACAAGAGAATTAGAGGAGCAACAAGCTAGAAGGTTGGTTCTCTATGCTACTTTGATTTTTATATATGTTATGCTAATTTATAAGTGAGTGTTTCACATAATTTTTGTTAGTTTGCTTAATATACATTGTTGGGCCTATTTCCTAATAGTTTAAGCTCTTAGGACGATTGGTGATCCCATGTTTTGAACCGTCACCCTTTGTCAACCGTCACCCTTCATCCCATGTTTGAGGCTAGGTTAAAGGCACTTTATGTTTATTATTATTTTGTATAGTTTCCTAATTGATATTCAAAGTTCTCATGGTGGTAGTTTGGGCAACCTTGCTATACCAGAGATTGTTTCAGTTTAAAAGTGTAGAGATTGATTTGTTCTACTTGCATATTTAACATAAATTAGTTAATGGACAAAGTAAGATGTTTATTTACTTCAAAAATTATGTTAGTGCCACAATGACACAAGGACTCTACAACTAAATCGTCTTTCCTCGAAGGATTAGATTAGCTTTAGACTTCAGCAGTGGAATTCCAGCTGTGGCATTCCAATAAAGTGACCAGCCACATAGAGATAGTAAGCCACTGTAATGAACTCGTGTTGCTATAAAATTATCATTAAATTTAGAGCTATTACCTTTCTTAAACAAACCTTGTTGAGATTTGCCTCATATTGAATATTTTGTTCATTTCCCAAAGGATTTTCTTGCAGAATCCCAAATGATGGTAAATAGTTTGGCTATTCTAATGATAAGCTTTTTCTTTTGGGCTTGAATTGCATATTCCTTTTGTTTTTGGTTGCGAAAACTTAATTGTGTTGGATGTTTCTGTTGCATTATGACTTAGTTTTCAGTTTTCGTTGTTTTTTATTATCTTGTGGTGTTTAGTCGGATTTGGAATGAGACTTGGTTGGCAAGCTTTTTCTACAAACCTTGCAACTACGAGTTATTTGTCAAGCAATCCCTCAATATGGAAATGGCTATCGTCATGGCCAGGGTATGACCCTATCTTTTCATTTTGGCATTTTGAAATTTATACTTCATTACGTATGGTTAAATATAGATAGATATATTTGTGAGTAAATCCTGATATGTGCTTTTCATTGTCCATTTTTTTAGGAAGCTGGCATGGATTGGATCATCCATCTTGACACTGACGAGCTAATTTATCCTGCGGGTGCTCGTGAGTACTCTATGAGACAACTGCTAGCAGACGTGCCTAGAAATGTTGATATGGTTATCTTCCCAAATTACGTGAGTGAATTGGTTTCTTCTAAATGATTATTATCGTGTATGTAGTGCTCAGGAATTTTTACGACTTTTAATAGAAGGAAGTTCATCATTTTTTACTTTGCATAGCCTCTTTCCATTACATCACATCATTTATATTCGCAATATTCTTCTTGAGTGATACTGAAATGATACCCATTTTTTCCCCAGGAGAGTAGTGTTGAGCGAGATGATATAAAGGAACCTTTCAGTGAGGTAAGATCTATTATCAACTTTCCGTGCTTTTAGCTTTTTAGCTAATTAGGGAATTTTCTTATCCAAAAAATTGATGGTATGTGGATTTCCCTTTTATGCACCAAGACAATGTAAGTGATGCGGAATACAAAGGATTATTTGTAATTTTGTTTTAATTATTTAATATTTAATTTTATTTTATTAATTAGAATTTTATTTGTATTTCTTAGTTTAAGATTTTAGTTAACTTTGAAATAAGATTTTATTTTTATTTCATTTTCCTTAGGATTCTAGATTATATTATTGAGATTTTATTTTAATTGTTTAGGATTTTAATTTCTTTTTTAGAATTAGGCTCTTAAGCCTATAAATAAGATGCTCAATTAATGTATTAATGAGAGTTGAATTACTAAAAGTTAAGTTTTAAGGCAATGGCCTCGAGTTAGGGTTTCGACCCATGTGCGCTACCTAGCCACCATTGTCACCCCTCCATGTTTTGCATCAATTGCTATCAAAGTTTAGGCTCAAGATTGCACATGTCCTCCTTTGATTCTATTCTACAACTAAAGAAACTCTCACCACTATTCTTCTCCGCGGCTACATCGGTGCCGTTTGTTGACCATCAACATATCACGCTGCCACCACCAGTTGTCGCCACCACCATCAGCTGTCGTCTCCACTACCGTCGACACCTCGTACATCGCCATCTCTGTGCCGCGAACCTCTGTAAAACTCTAGGCTTTGTCGGCCTCGACTTACTGTCGATGTCCCTCTCCTTTTTCCTTGCCAAAAACGTAGCGCCTTCAACACCAACGCCACCATCGGCGTCGACAACCTCCGGAGTCGCCGTTGCCACCACCAGTCATCGTCATTTCCGCCATCGACGACTCTTGCTCTCTTCTCACTGAGACCCTAAATATTATCGCCAAACTCTTGCCGCCGCCACCCCTCACCGTTGCCGCTCTCGCCGAAAGCTTTGCGAGCCCCTTTCAACCTCATCGCCACCTTCGGCGCCTTCCTCTCTGTGTACTGCCACATGAAAACCCTAGGGAATTTCCTTTTTGCAGTGACCGAAAGAGAGACCCAATTCAAAAGACCCGACACGACAACCCGACCCTACCCAATCCACCTTTTTTTTTAATGTCCTGAGAATTGCCCAGCCCATTACTCTTTCTTCTTTTAAAACCAAGCCCATCACTCTTTAGTTTTTTTTAATACCAGCCTTCATTACTGAGCCCAAGGCCTTTTGAATTCGACCCAGTTCAGTACCCATCCCATTACCCTTTTTTCTTAAAACCCAACCCAAATAAACCAAATCCATTGACCTTTTGTTTTTATAAAAAAAAACCCATTCCAGCCCCCTGCAAAAAATTGTTTTTTTAAATGAAAAAAACCTTTTTCTTCTTGATGTAGCGGCCACGCGCGAATAATTTTCATACCTTTCTTAGATGTGCAAATAGAGTTTATATAATTATTATTGATGAAGGATTTGCAATGAATGTCATATTTGCATCGGGTGTTCAAAAGATGAAACTACTGCCTGAACTACATCCGCAATCCTATCAATTATTTTGGGATGATAACTCTCATCTTTTAGTCTCCCAAAGGTGTTTGGTTTCTATTCAAATGGGTGATTATTTTTTATGAGTGTGACGTACTTCCCATTACTGTTACGCATATGTTACTTGGTCTTCCATGGATGACTGACTTTGGTGCCACTTATAATAGGGAAGATAACACATTTTGCTTCATATACATTACCAAAATTATTTTGTTGAAGCCTGCAATTCCAAAAGATGGGGTGTCAACTATGTGGTTTCCTACTTCGACGCTTACTCAGTAACTTTGCCCCATTTTGGAACAAGACAAGTTTGACTCTACTTCAAACAAGTCTGAGTTAAATTCATCTATTCCTTCTCCAGCCATTGAAGAGCTAGCAACCTCTATGCTGCAACAAGTTTCGTCAAATGAAGATTCTTTTTAATATAAAGATGCACTCCACTTGTACAATTCTATTGATTGTCCACCCACAGAAGACTTCATCAAGGCAGGACACATTGTTTTTATTGATGTTGGAGCCTTTGATTTGGTTATCAAATCTGGTTTTGTGGACTTTGTCAACCTTCTCAACGTCAAGAATAGATGGAACGGGATAAAACTTTCGCTGCTCATTTATTTAAGATATTTGATTATTTGGCATGGACGCGTTCAGTATTTCAAGGCGAACTCGAGGCCGAGTTTTTTTTTCCAGCGGAGGAGAATGATGCGGAATACAAAGGACCATCTGCAATTTTATTTTAATTAGTTAATATTTTATTTATTTTATTAATTAGGATTTTATTTTTATTCCTTAGTTTTAGGTTTTAGTTAACTTTTAAAAAAATTTATTTTTATTTCCTTTTTGTTAGGATTTTAGATTATATTATTGAGATTTTATTTTAATTGTTTAGGATTTTGAATTTTTTTTAGAATTAGGGTTTTAAGCCTATAAATAAGGGGCTCAATTGATGTATTAATTAGAGTTGAATTACTAAACAGTTAAGTTTTAAGGCGAAGGCCTTGAGTTAGGGTTTCGACCATTGTGCGTTACGTATCCACCGTTCTCAGCTCTCCACATCCTGCATCAGTGGGTCTGTTTGCCAACCTGGATTGTGATCTTGGTCAAACTCATGCAGGTTTTGATTGGTTGTCAAACTTGTTATACTGAGATGTGATTAACACAAATTTTCCCATGACTGAATTGGTTGTGGTTTTGAAGTAGCTACTCTTATTTAGTAAGTTGCTGTAGCCTGTATGGATTCTTTTTCATTTGTGCATTCACACGGACTAGCAAACATGCATACACTTCTTTGTGTCCAGCTGATTGTTGTCTGGTAAATAGTACTTCAGTTCTATCATGCTAGTATGCTATTTACCATTCATTTGTCTTTTGAAGCCCAAATCATTATGGTTGGTATTGGTCCTTTCTTAGTTGTTCCAGTTTATTATTTCGAACTGTGAAATCCCATTTGCGAACTACTTCACATTTTTTCTTTTCACCGCTGAATAATTTATATAAGGAAATTGAAGAAAGGTAGGTGGCATGGGATTGTATACAGGTTAATTCAGCACTCTCTTTAATAAAAAAAAGAAGGCAAATATGAACTTTTATTTTCTTCTTTTTTTGAACACATAAGAATGTAGATATTGCCTTTATAAGGGGGAAGGGAGCACCGTGGTTCGATCCCCGGTTGATGAGCTGGCCAGTGCAATGCTCAAACCACTTGACCTGGTGCCAAGTTCAATGAAATTTGAATTTCCTCTTATATATTCTTTTATGTCAGTTTGAATATTGGATGTGTGGAGGGGAAAGAAGAGGAAAGCAAAAGGAGAATGGAACAAAGCTATTTTTTCCTCTTTTTTGGTTGGATTAGGAAAATAAGAAGGAATGGTGAATCGAATTCCTAGTTTTGTGAATGGTGAATTGAATCGAGTTGAGGATCGGAAGATTTTCCGTAAACTATAAAGATAATGTTAAACACTTCTTATGTATGAAATAAAATAAATAAACTAATATTGACACAAATTATAGAATGAGAACATAATTACATAATTTCATTGGGAAAACAATTACTTTTATCACAAGAGAGTTTGGTTCAAATCTAACCGGCCATAAGATCCCTAAAAAATCGTACTACATTCTCTTTTGAAACTTATAAAATTGACTAAGAAACCTCAAAGAGAATAGAATAAGAAAGGGGAGTGGGTGGGAACTTTAAATTATACATAAAACACTTTAAAATATGTCGTATTCTTACTAGTAATAAAAAGTCTTAGAAAAAATAGTGTTACTATTGAGTCGACCTCGATCCAACCTATATCATATTAAATTTTGTTTATTTCACTAAAATAGTGTTATTGAGCATTTTAGCATCTTAAAAGATGTATTATGACATTTTTTCACTAAAGGAGTAATAAGAAAAAGGATTAACAAACTATTGGATCTGTTGGTTCAATCATATTAAATCCCCTAATTCCCAAATGAATAACAAATTGTGTATTGTTTTTTTTTATATTTAATATTAAACACGCTAAGTCATATGATAATTTTTCTTTAAAAAAAAGTGGTAAATAAGGGTTCAAAATTCATTGGGTATGATATATATATACTAGCGGTTGGCACACGTATGCGTATGCAAATATAAAGTAATTATAATTTTAAAATTAAATAATTAAGAGAAAATTTGATATATATTTTGTAGAAAAAGGGAGAGAGAATAGGCAGCTACTGGTGGTTTTTGAGAGAGAAAGGGAGTGAGAGATGAGGGTAATTTAGTAATTTTGAAAAATTCACATGACTTCAAAATGGAAAATACCAAATAGGCGTTCTCCCTTTATAAGATAGTATAGATATATACACACACATGTATGTTTTAATTTTTAAATTATAGTGGCGGTTTTCATAACCTTAACGATGGCAACGTCATAACTGTAATGAGATGGTGATCTATGAAGCACGAATACCTCCCCAGAAGATGCGTACCGGTGTTGGACACCTGTTGGACACTAACACACACCGAAACGCTGGGGACACGTGTCTGACATCCAAATTGGAGTGTTTGAATTTCTTCCTAGCGAACAAACTGTGGAGTGTGGACATGTTTGCAAAATATTTGGGACGCTTTGTGACACGTTTCCGACACATTAGGGATACGTTCCCCACATGTTTGGGTTACTGAAGAAAAATTGTGATGGCTATAAAGTCATATAAGTTGCCTTTAGTTAAAGCTTTAAGAAAGTTTAATATTTGTGATGTATGTGATGATGAAGAATTTTTTGTTTAAATATGTTTGTTTAGTCAAACTTTAGGGAGCTCTACCTTTTTATCTATTATGTGATATATGGGTTGGTGGAACATCTTTTCTTAAATGATATATGTTTTCTAAATTATAACTTTATTTTATCACTTTTGAAACTTGATGGAATGGTCTCAATGTGTTATGTCAATAACATCTCGATATTTTATTTTAGGATTTAGCTATAGAATATACGGTTTTTCTATTTTAAAAATTGATTGTATTTTTTAACATTACCTTTGAATGAAATATATCATATAATAAATATATAAAATTACATGTTCAAGTGTGTTCCCGACGTGTCATGTCTTGCATTTTTTTTTAAATTTACGTGTCGGCGTGAACATGTCTTGTTCGTGTCGTATCGCATGACTGTATCTGCGCATCTTAGGTAGTGATGCAATTGTGTGGTGTAATGGTTATACTTTATTGTAACAATAACCAAAGCCATAAAACTTTTTTTTTTTTATTTACTAAGTTTTAGAAAAACTTACTAATACATGTTTTTATTTAAGAGTTGCATTTGATCGAGTTTAAAGTATTTTTTAGTTGTTGTTATTGAGTTTTTTAAATATGATACAAAATATGGACTATTTTGTAAACTAGTTTTAAGTCGCTATAGAAACTTTTTCGTTTTGTTGAATGGATTTATTTTTTTCATTTCGTGGATTTAGTTAGGGGTAATTTGATTGAGAGGAGAATTTATGCTACTTGGTGTTACTTGCAAAAATGATGGCGATTTAGTTCATCATTTTCTTATTCATTGCAAGGTGCTACGGATATGTGGAGCTTTGTCTTGGCCCTGTCTAGCATGAATTTGGTATTCCAAAAGACTTTGCTAGGAGAATTTTTAGATTGGAGGGGAGGTAGGGTTGGCAAGTGGAGGAGTAAGGCATGACAGTTGGCATCTTGGCATATCTATGTTTGATGTGGCTTCTTTGAAAGAAAAGGAAGCGGAGAACTTTTGAGGGAATGGTGGAGCCAGTTCACAAAATCAAAGTACAAATTTTTGTCAATTTTGTATAGTCAGACCATTGGAAGAGTCTTTAGCTTCTTTGGATCATAATGTTGCTTTTGTTGATTATTTGAACTCTTTATTCATAATATTTAGGCCCAATTGTTTTTGTCTAGACCTTTATTTCTTCTTTTTTTCTTAAATCTTGTTATTAGTTATGATCGATCCTTTTGTTTTCCTTGATGCATTTTGTTCTTTTTGCATAGGATTTGTCCCTTTCTTCTATGTTTACTAAAATTTGTCGATCCAAAAAAGTAAACATGTTTAGTTACTCACACAAACTTAATATGTACGCTCCATTTGTTTTGACAGAAAACATTTTCCGTAGTAAAATATTTTTCAGAACATTCAATTGCAACTTTGAAAATAATGGTGCTAGTGGTTGTGGTAGGGTTAGTATTGGTGATAGTAGTAGAAGTGGTGGCGATGGTGGTTGTAGTAGTGGAGGGGGTGATGGCGACTGCTGTGGTGGTAATTGCAGCGCAGTGGTCTGCGGCGGTGGCGGAAAAAGTGGTTGCAACAGTAGTGGTAGTGTTGGTGACAGCAGTGGTGGGTGGTAGTGGTAACAACAGTGGTGTGGTGATGGTGGTGGTGGCGACGGTAGCGACGGTGGTGGTGGTGGGGTAGTAGTGGCAGCAGCGATGGGGGGTGGTGGTGGCAATGGTGTCAATGGTAGCAGTGGTAGGGTGGTGGCAACAGCACTAGCGGTGGTGGTGGTGGTAGACGTCGGTGGCGGTGGCAATGGAATGGTTGGGTTAGTGGTGGCGGTGGCAATGACGATGACACTGGTGGTGTGGTGAGTAGTGGTGGCATCGGCAGTGGGATAATAAGGATGAAAAATATTTTTTACAATAAAAAAATGAAAAATGTTTTCCACCAAAATTAACTTATTTTCTAATTTTCATTGACTTGGAAAATATTTTCTATTTGTATTTTAATTTCCATCATACCAAACACTAAAAAATGCAGAAAATATTTTCTATTAAAATAAACAAAGTGGTGAAGTAATTCTATTTTCCTTAACATGTTCAAGATTCCAACATAGCCGCTATTTAAATGAAGAGAAGCTTGGACATCATTGTGTTCTACTTATTGTGTTACTTTTGTTTCTTTGTATTAGTAGACTTGCCTCGTGTTGCTAGAACTATTTCCTTTCCTCATGTTAATTGATAACACATTTTAATGCTTAAGTGGTACAAATTGATTTATCATTCATGTTTCTATAGGTGTCGATGTTTAAGAAGAACTATGACCATCTTTCAAAAGACACATACTTTGGGAATTACAAAGAAGCAACCCGTGGTAATCCTAACTACTTTTTGACTTATGGAAATGGGAAATCAGCTGCCCGCATCCAAGATCATCTTCGTCCTAATGGCGCACACAGATGGCACAATTATATGAAGACCCCAAAGTATGTACTTTTTGACATTTGAAGTCAATTACATTTACCTTTACATCGGTCTCGTGAATAAAAAAGATAACAACTTGTGTTTTCAAAATGTAGATATAAGTTTCAAAAAAATACATAAGGTGTAAGTGAAAGCTATGTAATGCATGTCAAATTGTGAATTAAAATTCTAATTTTGTGAATCGTGGATTGCATGAAGAATAGAAAGATTCCACATAAACTATAAAAGTGATGTTAAACACTCCAAATGTGTGACATAAATAAACAATTGATATTGACATACTTATACAATAAGAGGAATGATTATTTAATTTAATTGAGAAGACATTTACCTTCATTATAAAAAGGTTTTGGCTCAAATCAACCATACGCTTCTTTAAAGATTATAGTTATTCATAAAATGGACCAAGCAATCTCAAAGAATAAAACAAAAAGATAGTGGATAAGAACTTTTTAGATTAAATATAAAATACTTTAAAATGTGTTGTGTATTATTGCTAAATTAAAAGGCTTACAAAAAATAATGGATATTTGAATCCAATTGATAATTATTTTTGTTTTACAGTATTATTTTTGCAAGTGTTATTTTCATCTTAAATATCCTAAAATGGAGCATTTTAATTTTTTTTAAATAAAAGAGAAATAAGAAAGAGGGTTAAGAATGTATTGGATCTATCTAGATCTTATAGGTCATCTAATCACCAAATAAATAACAAATTATGCACGGTTATTTCTTATTTTCACAGTAAATACACTAAAGTTAGATTGTGATGTTTACGAGGAGGGGAAAAAGAAAAAAGGAAGGAAAAAGATTCCTTTTCACAAGAATCACAAATAGTGAATTGACTCGTGAATCGAATGGTGAATCGTAAGATTCATCATAATTCTATTACAAAATAGATTCACTCATAGATTCACATCAATTTATGCATGAATCGTGAACTAAATTGTGAATCATAAGATTCTAATAGCAATGCTTACAACATATATACATATGTCTTATCCATAAAATGTGTGTTTATGCACCCTTCTATATCAGTGCTGTGAGTATTATGTTGCGTTCTTTGTAGTGAGATCAAATTGGATGAGGCTGCTGTTTTGCATTATACATATCCCAAATTTTCCGATTTGACTTCAAGACGTGATCGCTGCAGCTGTAAGCCTACAAAAGAGGATGTTAAAAGATGCTTCATGTTAGAATTTGACCGAGCTGTGAGTTCTAGTTCTTTTTTTAAAAAATATTTTATTCTGCCAATTTCCTCTCATTTGGAACATGTGTCAATGGTTTACCTTGCCTTTTATGTCTGTCTTATTCCTTTATAACCGGCTGCTGCTTGTTTGCTTTCTATCATATAATAATTGTCCAAAGACACTTTGATCAATCCAATGAGTTTGCCAAAACTATCTAATGTCTATCTAATGTGTAAGGCAAAGCAAAAAAAAAATTGATGCCACAGCGGGATTAAAGTCAGGCGTCCCTGCAGGGATTAAGTCAAAACTGAAGGGTTTTGATGGAGTTTGGCAGGGATTAAGTCAGGAGTGATTCTAAGTACACCATGAAAATTGCTGAGTACACCCACCACATGCATTAGAGTACTTGTACAAGATGCAAAAATATTTGTGCATATGAAGAAAAGTGGGTGTACTCAGCATTTGTGTGTGCATTTAGAATCTCCCGCCTGCATTGAGTTTGGGATATGTTGGCATATCCAATATGATGCAGCAGCAGGGATGCAGAACAAAAGATGTATAGTTCAATATTTTGCCCAACCAAAAACTGCTCTTCATCCCTGCTGCTGCAGCATATTGGATATTCCAACCTATCCCAAACTCAATGCTTGACTTATTAGTTAATCCCTGCCAAATCCCATCAAAACCAGCCTGCCAGGATGAGGTGCACGTGGGTGGGGGGCAGGGGGATGGGAGTATCCATTACATTCTGCAGCCTTAGAAACTAGAGATTTCCACCTACCTACATGTATTGATGTAATTCAAATGAGATGGGTCTTGAGGATTGATCTTGCGATGCATCCATGGGGAATGGAGTCTAAAAGATTCTAGTCCAAATTTGTGAACATTATATAACTGAACAACTTTCTGTTTAATCACAATCAGCTTTATTTCTTGAATTTCTAGTATTTAAAATGCTAACCTTAAATAACGCATTTATCTAGTTGCAACAGGAGCTGCTGGGCTATCTAAATTGATTCGTTTCTGTTGATAAGGTTCAATTGCATCACACATCTAAGAGGCTCTTAGTTTTTGTTTAGAATTTCCAGTAGTATGTACTTCATGAAATCCCTGCAACCCATCGCCTTTGATTTTAGGTCTATTCCAGCCAAAACCTCTTTTGCATCCTTTATAGCCTAACCTTATGTATTAATCATAACTTACCGCAGACGCATCTAGCTGTACACATCATTACTTTAAAGCTATTATTGTCTTCTGATGTACTTTCCTGTATATTTTTTAATACATCATATTACTCGCTACTTTGCTGGGAGTATATAATGAGTGGCTATTTTTGCAAGAATTATGAAACACATGCTGTGAAGTATGAACAGCATCTTATGCATCCCATGTACCCAAACGGTAACTAGGCTGGCATCTGGGAAACAGTCTGGAGAATCATGGCCAAGACACATTGACAAGTATAAATATCACTATGTACATAGATACATGAATGAAATTAGCCTAACAATTTTTATTGAGCTTTTTGGCTGGTGCTGTACAAGTCAAGGTTAATTTGTCAACCACCGACTCATCTAAAAGCTTAAACTACAAGAGAGGGGCAACTTTATTTTTAATTATTTCAAACACAACCCCTTCACGTGTAGCCTTTCTCTTCCACATAAGCAGGCCAAAGTCGTACAAGTGTTATGATTATCAAGTAGGTAATGGGATTAGAACACAAGATCAATTGTTTGCTTTAATATCATGTTGAATTGTTAACAACAAACTTATGTAAAAACTTGCATTGTTAGATATAAGTGTAACTTGTTATTTATAATCTTGACTCAAATAGCTCAACACAAATGGCTCAGAGGAAATATATACAATGGGGAATTTCTGGACAGTATGTTGGTGGCAGGTTCCCATTAAATCACAGCTGGCTTAGAAGGCTCTCATCAATCCTTCTTTCTTCTTTTTTTCTTTTGGGTTTATAATGTGGGCAGTTATGATGCTCAACTCTTCTTATTGCTCCCTTGAAATTGTGAATAACATTTACTTATTTGTTTTATTCTGTTTATAGTTTTTAAAATGCAGATGAATATTTAGTTTCATACATGGATGGATAATTTTTAAGGAAAGCATATATTAATTAGTATCTGTTAAGTTTGATGGATGTGGGCCACTATTATTCCATTATATGGAAATTATTTTGCTTACTGTTTCTGCACTGAAAAATCAGAGTCAGTGTAGATTGCGCCTATAACACTTACTAAGATTTTGCATTGCAGGCATTTATAATTGCTTCAACTGCAACTGAAGAGGAGATGCTTCACTGGTAATGGTTACATACGCGTGGACAAAACTTTTGATTTTTGTGCATTTCGTTAGAGCTTTAGCCTATGGCTTTTCCTTTTCAATTTATCACAAACAGTAATTTATCGGCTTACGAACATTAAACTGTGAAGATTAGAGGCTTACAAAATTGCGTCCTTCTAACCTTAATAATTGCTGGAGGGGTCCTTATTTTATGATACCAAAAATTTAATTCCATGTCGAGGATGCTTTCATGGTTTCCCACTTTGAGGGTGTTTGTTTGAGTTTATCTTTTAGATTTTAGCTTATAGTTCAGTAAAGAATATTCAAATTAGTGTGATGCCGAACTAGAAGAGGGAAAATGGGAGGGAGGGAACGCAGAAGAGGGCCACAATGAGAATTAAGATTGTGGCTGTGATATCTTGGTATCCCACATCGGAAAGGGAGAAGGAGTCCCTGGGCTATAAAGGAAAAGGTCTTGGACCCTTACGTTCAACGAGACCTTTTTCCCAGGTAGTAGAGACCCTAGCAGAACTCTGCAGTTAAGCGTGCTTGAGCGGGAGCAATGCAAGGATAGGTGACCCCCTGGGAAGAACAAAACCGTGAGGGTTTTGCTTAAAGCGGACAACATCGTTGCCATGTGAAGGGTCGGGGTGTTACAAATGGTATCAGAGCCGACTCTCCTCACCTCTGAGTGTGGGCCCCTGCCGTCTCGTGTGACACGTGGGCGGGCTACTGAGTGGGCGGGTCGATAAGGATTGGCAGGCTACCGGAGCTGGCAAGCTACTGCACGGGAACGTACAGCCCTAAGGGGGGTGGATTGTGATATCCTGATATCCCACATCGGAAAGGGAGAGGGAGTTCCTAGGCTATAAAGGAAAAATCTTGGACCCTTACATTCAACGAGGTTTTTTCCTAGGTGGTAGAGACCCTAGTAGAACTCCGCAGTTAAGCGTGCTTGAGCGGGAGCAATGCAAGGATGGGTGACCTCCTGGGAAGAACAAAACCGTGAGGATTTTGCCTAAAGTGGACAATATTGTTGCCATGTGAAAGGTCGGGGTGTTACAAATTTGGTGGCGGCAATAAGAGACAGCGAAGAGGGGAGGCTTGCTAGGGTTTCAACAAGGAGAGAGGGGTGTTCTATGTTTTTATCGAGGGTCAAAGAGGAGGCCGACAAGGAGAGAGAAGAAAAATGTGGCGATGGGTCACGCGTTGGAGTGGGGGTGAATTCGTAGGTTGCGTTGCAGTTGTCGGCAAGATCGGGATGGGCAAAGCAGTTCGATGGCAAGGACTAGCTGTTCGAAGCTAGCCGACGATGTTGGTGGCGAATGTTCACGACTGGAGCAGATTGGCATCTCGATTGTTTTGGTTTTGCGATTATTTTTTTCCCCCGGCAATTGTGGGTAACCCATATTAGAATGGTATCGTACCACCTACACCACTCTACTTAAGGCAAAGGTACAACCTCCAATGCACTTTAAGGTACAAGGTCCTCTGATGTGCCAAAGGTACAAGCTCCATTGATGCGCCAAAGGTATAACTTCCAATGCACATTAATCCGAGGTTGGGAGCAGGCCTCAGATCACCTCACAATCACCAGAAGGATAAGTGGATTGAAGGCTAGATTTAGAGTCGTCAAGGTTGCTTTGCCGAACCATGAAGTTGGCTCCACTTTGGCCACCTCGGGACAAAGAGGGGTCCTAACCATTCCGGCTTGATCATTCTGTCATTCTAGTACTTTGACCACCTTGAGATGTTGACGTATCGCAACTACCCCTGATACAGGTATCAGAGTGTCAGGTGACAGATAGGTCAAATCTCGGAGAAGTCGAACCAAGGGGTTTAGCCACGTGATACATGCAAGTTGTCTCCCTTCCTCGGTTCGGCTTATATAAAGGCCACTCCTCATTTATTATCACCATGAACAATTGATAAGTTCAATTAATGCAATTGTCTTTTGGTCATTATTGCCATCCCCGTCTCGCCCCGAGGTTGCTAACTCTCATCTTCTTCCACCTTCGGTGACTCTTGAACCTAATTGAGTGCCTTTATTCTCCCAGACTATTCGTCCCTTCGTACTTTGTCAACAGCAACTAATTTTGACGGATCTCGCAACACACAGTGATGGATTGCAGGAAGGCTTGCGATGTAGATTGATGTCAGTGATGTTTGTTGTGGCAAAGCTTCGATGGATTGCGTGAAGCTTGGTCGACAACACTAAATGTTGTCAACGAAGAGTTATGGGTTCGGCTAGGTTTGTGTTGAATATATTTGTGTTGAAGAAGAAGAGGAAGGTGTGAAATCTCGAGCCTAAACTTTGATACCAATTGATGTTGAACCAGAAGTGGAAGAAGGGAAACAGAAAGGCCCACAATCCTAATTTTCAAACACACTTTATATTATTAATCAACTGATAATAACATGGATAACCACCTTAAGCGAACATAACCTCTCGCCTTACCTAATAGTGGAAGGGAGGCTATCAGTAATGGGGGAAACTCGCCAACCCCGCTCTTATCCAGTAGCCATTCAGTTACAACAAACACCCTCTTTGTAACTAATATATATTTGCGCACATCATATAATGTTTAAGTTGTGTTTCATTGATTTGACTTGAGGTTTGTGCGCTCTTTTGATTTCCATGTATGGAGAACACTAAGTTATCCAGACTTATTGAAATGTCAAATCAAAAGGATTAAAATCTTAAAAATTTGAGTCCTTCAAACCTTTGTGAATGCAGGAGCCAAGAGGCCTCCTTATATTATGTTTCTCATAAAATTTTAATTCCATAAAATCAATGCTTTTGTGGTTCCCTGCTTTATAGTTGGTGTCTTCTTATACTTGCATCTATTAATTAGGTTTTTGCTCCATTGATTTGACTGGAATTGAAAACTAACTGTTGCTTTTGAAAAGTTTTATAAACACGCTGCTGATTCTGCATCTGGCCTTGCCCTCAAAATGTAGATGCTAAAGCGACACGAGTTTGAAAATCATTAAAACAATGAACCATAGGAAAATACTTGACCATCTCAAAGGCTGGAGAATGAACTCATTTCAAAATGTTTTGTGAGTGAGTACAATAAGTTCATTTGCCGGGATGTCTAAGTTATATACCCCGTATCGCATTGCCTCTCCGCTCTAAGTGTAATTATCTCTATATATGTGTTACAGTTATCTCTTAATCAATATGGAATTTAGTTGTCAGGCTCCATTTGAATCCATTAAAGAACTGATCATGGCAACCTAATTATGACAATGTAAACCTTTTAAGGTCTTATTTTTCCAAATGAACTTTTCTGGCTTCCTTGTTGAGGCCCAAAGAGGCTGTATCATTCGATAAATCGTGCTCTATCCTCTCTCAATATGCAACAGGAAACCCGCATGGCTATTTCTCTCCATTTTGTGACCCAATTTATTGTTTGCCTCACTCGATCAAGTTTACATGTGGTTTTAGGAATTATATGATTATTGACCTTTAGCAAACGCTTTGTTACCTATGCCAAGATAATGCATGCTGATGCTGAAAAGGGGACAGAAATGCTTCAAAATCATGATGCAAAACGCCTTATTCACAACTTCCCTTTTGTGGCTAATCAGTTAAACCTAATGGAAAACTATGCCTCATTTGCAGGTCTGCCGTGAATTACATATGTTTCTGATGTTTACTTCTGTTGTTTCTTTTCTTGCTTTAGGTACCGTGAACGTATTGTGTGGACTGACAAAGCACTAAATTCAAAACTTCTAAAGAAGGGCATCTTGACTCGCATTTATACTCCCATGGTAAGTTCAATTATCCAAATTTTGTGGTTTATAATTGAGATGTAAACTAATATCTGGTTGTGTGCCATGCATGCCAATGAAATCAATTTTTTTGAAGTTTGCCATTCTTTTCCCTATTTATAGGTCATTGTTCAAGGGTTGAGAGGATCTGGCATTTTCACTTCTGTAATTGTGGCTGCACAGAAAACTCTCTCAGAAGATAGTAAATTTGTGCCAACCATTGAGAGTCGTAACACCTCCAGAGCCATTGAATCCGGGGGGATCTCTTCAAGAAAGATTGGCAACAGCAGAGAGTCTCAAGCAACTGCAAGGAAGGTTTTGGAAACTTCAGAAACTGATCATTCTCATGCAATGCCACCTCTATCTCCTCCTGGCACCAATGATATCCATCTGGATATATAGAACCCCAT
Organism: Heliamphora pulchella; assembly: GCA_032270985.1. Taxonomy (NCBI): domain Eukaryota; kingdom Viridiplantae; phylum Streptophyta; class Magnoliopsida; order Ericales; family Sarraceniaceae; genus Heliamphora; species Heliamphora pulchella. The sequence goes on along the minus strand of JAULJZ010000019.1, from coordinate 5,318,419 downwards.
CTCTTTTATGAAAACACTCCTTTCGTCCTTTTCATCGTATCTTCCTACTTGAGAACAAGTTTGATCTGAAGCGTGCAATTGACAGTAAGTTTTGGAGAGAAAGAGGAGAGAGAGAAGAGACGAAATACTGAAGGAGCCAGTTTGTAGGTCCGGCTGTTCTGATGGGGTTTCTTTGGTGTTCGGTTTCGTGGGGATGTTCCCGATCATTAACCAAGCGTTGGTGTACATTTTTCAGGCTTAGACTGTAGATTTTAGACTGATAGATATAGAGAGGGATTCTGATCGTGATTCATATTCTTCTTCCTGTTTGTTTATCCAGATGCCTTGGTTGCCACAGCCATAGGTGGCACTTTTCGTTTGCTGTGTATACTGTAAAGGAACCATGAACAAGATGATATACCCTTAATTCTTCCCATGGAAACAGTTTATTCTTCAAATGAATTGCAGGGGAATCAACAAATTTTTTGCCTAGTTCATTTAAATTCAGGTGATCATTCAAGATAATGTGTCACATGGTGGGGAAGCGTAATCAAGGGCAACAATGGTTTGTTAATATTTTGTGGCTTGGAATTGTCTTCAAATCTCTCAATTGCTGTGTTGCAAGGAACAAGGGTGCGTGTTGTGTGGGGATGCACGCTGTTGTGCATCTCAATGAGTTCAAATTCAGAATATATTTTCATGATCGAATTCGTTCATTATATAGAGTTCGTTGAGTTTGTTATCATTTAAAAAGTGAAGTTTACCCGATATTTATGGTTGTGTGATTGATTATTACTTGTTTATTTTTTACTTAAAATTTCACTTCTTATTCCTTTATTTATAGACAAATGTGATTTAATTCTAGACCATCCATGCTTAATTAATCTTACTTTTTTATGAATGATCTACTGGAAAGAATAATAGAGAGAGAGAATATGAGACATATACATACATATATATACAGCCTTTGAGCTTTACACCACTGAGAATTATGAGCTTTAATCATAGATCTTAACTCTTGGATGAATAATTCACAAGAAATATGCTTCTTACAAGCTCCAACCAAGAAAATCACCATCTGAACAGTAGAATGGAGGCTCCTAACGCATATTTCTAACCTCCAACGAGTGTCCAACCAAGAGAGGAGCAAGAATAAGCCAACAATGGGGCAAGAGGAGCTCAAGGAGGTCTACAATCTGATTCTAGGGCTTTAATCTTGGGTTTTAGAGAGAGAGGAGGAGAAGAAATGAGAAAGAAAGCCTTTGTTCCAAAATTTAAAATTTTCTCTGTTGACAGTTTGCTCGAGTGGATTCTTAGTCGCTCGAGTGGCTAACGCTGAACAAGCCTCCGAGCAAAAGATAAGTATATAGTATGAAATTTAAGCCAAATACCTC
>JAULJZ010000019.1:5276440-5301103 GCA_032270985.1 Heliamphora pulchella | reverse complement strand
CTCCTAGATGAATGCAGAATTGCCTTATTGCCCTTTACATGTTGAAGAGAATGGCTAACTGGAGCATACGCCTACCTTTTTCTATTCAAAAATAACATTTTTCCTGCAATTCAGTGCATAGTTGTGAAGATATTGCCTACTGTAAATTTGAACTTATGTTCTTAATGTACTTGTACGACTATATGGTTGATAGTTAAAATTTATCGGGTCTAAGGGGGAAGTCAGGAGAAGGATAAAGAATCCTTCAGTAGTATTCTACGTCAGTAAACACCAAGGAGCAATAGCACACTAAACAAATAGAAAACATATGCATTGCAAATGTACTAGATACACCCAAGGAAATTAAGGGAAGTAAGAAGTTAGGAGTCAGTGGAGAAAGTGACTTCCAAGCATCTTTAACTCAAAGTTTATTTATCCGTTGCTACACCTTAATTCTTTGTTACTGGAAACAAATTAAAGAAAGGAAAATGACTTGGTACTTATGTGGTAGGGCATTTATGGAATCCAGCTTGCCAGCATTTAAAGAGAGCAATCCTCAGCTAGAAGTTGTTACTGAGCTCATCCGTGGTCAACATCCACATTTAAAGGGCTTTTACAGTAAGAATCTCTCTCTCTCTCTCTCTCTCTCTCTCTCTCTCTCTCTCTCCCCCCACCCTTCCAAAAAAAAAAACTCTTACATAACTTAGGTTAGCTTCCCCCCTTATATATATATATATAAATAAATAAATAAAGGAAGATGTGATGAAGCCAATAGACTTGTCTGGTTGATTAGCATGTAGTCATTCTAAGTTTAGTCATCGAGCTGTGCTATCTTACATCAGCAATACCCAGATCCAAAGTTATTCTTTGTTGAACTAACAATATTTGAGACCATGGTTTTTAAAATTGATTGCTCAGGCTAGAGTCTGATTACATTGTGAGATTCTTCTGATAAAGAAATGGCTACTGATAAAAATTATTGTTCAATTGAAGGAATGTTGAGTAAAATTGTTTTATTTATTTTCTACATCGTCGCTATTTAGTTTTGAGCAGGCCTGACATTTTACCTAAACTTTTGGTTGCTTAACTGGAATGAATTTGCGGAAGTTTGTGGGAGGGTACAACCAAAACCTCAAGTTTGGCTGATGGCTGACACCCTGTAAATTGTATAAGCTTGGTTGGGTTGGATATCAACCCAGGCCCAACCTTGTTTATTGAAATGCAGACAAGGCTCAACCCAACATGAGTTGTTGATTTCAACCCAAAAGTAAAATTCAGTACTGATGAATGAGATCAGTACAGGTTTTTGACGTCTCCTTTTGTGGGAGCTTTCCATGAATTTGCCCTGCATTAGTATGGGTGATTTACCTCATGTACTATACTTAACTAGTTCATGTAAATGATCTTTATGCTTCTTTTAGAAGGTCCTTTTTGTATGTGGCCACTGAGGATGGATCACTCTAAACCAAAAACCCCACAAATGGGGAGGGCATTGGACGAAACATCTCATCCATTTGTGGGAATTTCTCTCACATCTACATGATGGTCTTGGATGAATTGTGACCTTGTTTAATTGTGTTGGGTGAGCAATGACCATTTTCTCACTGTACTTATGGGTTAACGGATTAACATTGGCCAATTATCATACAAAGAAACTCCCAAGAACTAGAAGCTAAAGGATGGCGCCATAGAATGCAGCATGACATCATAAGATGTTTTGCCTGAATGAATTAGATGGTACTAAAGATGTTAGAAAAGTGAATGGTCTAAGAAGCATGGGTACTGGTAGAGACACTAAACAGCAATTTTCAAAAGAACATGATGCTGATCTATATAAATATGACATCATAAATTAAGACAAGTATGGACTAATGAGTTTTGTATTTTTTTGCCTTTTATTAGCTTATCTGTAGTTTTCTGGGACATGCTTGTATTTCGTTTCCTTGTTTTCTTCATTCATAGTTGAAGGACTTGATGCTAGAGCCCACCTAATATGCCTAAACGTGATGCAGCCAAAGAAAAGATTTTTTCCCATAGAAATTTGAATTACAATCACCAGAAAAGTTGCCCAAATTGGTCCAAAACTTATCTCTTCTTTTCAAAAGTTCCTTTTAATCTCTCCATAAATACATCTCAATTCCCCCCCTCCCCTCTTCAAAAACAGATAAAAAGGAAAGATAAAAGGCCTATTTATTAGGCCTCTAATAGCAACTACAACATCACAAGAAGCATGACCAGGTACTCCATTCTTTCTTCTTCACAACCACCAACTACATATACAAGCAACAATATGTGTTGTAAAGGGGAAAAAAAGAAAAAGTACTAGTTGTGGAGGTGGTTGTCGACATCAATGATGAGCTACGAAGCATGGGCACGCCAGAAATGGTGTTGTACACACACCAGGTACACACTGGGTACGGGAATGACATAAGTACATGCCAGGTATAGCGAGAAAGTACCAGGTACTTTTCCAATAGTCGGGTACGGCACTGGTACGTTTTGTGTATGCCATCAATATGTTTTGGGTACCGTCAATGGTACGTTTTGGGTATGTGAATGTATATGTTGGGACTTGTATGAAATTTTTAAAAATTAAAGAAGTACTAGAGTAAATAATATGTTATATATTTTGTTATAAAGATAAATTTGAGTATTAAAAAACATGATTTAGATTCTTTAACTTAATAAAAATGTTAAAATCTTAAAATTGTGTGAGAAAATATATCTTCTGATACTTTCACTTTTGGTTTGCGACTACAGAAAACTACTTTAAACTAATACAGCTGCTATAGCAATTGTCTCTAGCCCAACAAGTATTTGCTCTTAGCAGTCCCAATTAACAATTGCCAAAGACACAATCTTAGGACGACAATGCTTATATGATCTAACATTTATTTTTTTCTCTCATAAGCAAAAATTAATTTTGTATTTAGCATATATGTATTGTAATGCTAAAAGGTACAAAAAATAAATAAATTTACCGTCGTACCACAAGTGTACTCGTACTATATATTTTTAAATTGCATCGAAGCGGCGTACCCACACTGTACCATGCCCGTACTATGTACCCGCACTCGTGCTTTATAGATGATGAGTCACCACTAGAGCAGGTGGTTTGGAGGTTGCTAGAATTGTCTGTTGTTTGTCGGCTTAAGAGATGTGTTGCCCATCCGTGTCCCAAGGAGTCCAGCCCTGAAAATTAAGAAAAGTATTTGACATGTCATGTGGCTTGTCCGATATGTGTCCCACGTATCCAAGGCATATGTGTTATGCCTTCGGCCGTGAGTGGTTCTTTTGTCTTCCCTAGGGCTGTGTGAAGTTTAGCTTGCTTTAGCAGTCATGTGATGGTTTAAGTTCGTGGTAGGCGTAGAAGCTGGGCAAAGCAGTAGCGAAGCTCAGGTGGTAGTGAAAGTGCGCGGTGAGCATAGTAACCCTCGTAGGCATGCTCCTTGTACAACCAAGCGAAGGGCTAGTGAAGGTCAAAATGGAATATCGTATGTAATGTAAAATTATATCCGAACCTCTTTACTATGATTGGAACAAGCGAGGAACAAGTAACCATAAGTTTGATATGTATTGGACAACTTCATGGTGAATAGTACTATAATTGGCTCTCCAAATTTTGAAAAAGAAAAACAATATTGACAAATTTGTAGTTTCCATTATGATTACTATAGTTAACATACATGATAGACACATGACTGGAATACATACAACGCATATTAGCATAGATACAATATGATATAGATAAGCTAACATGGCAATTTTGGGAAGAGGAATATCAGTTGGATGGAAACAGATAGATGGGCATTTTTATATACAGAAAACCAACGACAAATTCTTCTTCTTTTTAATTATAAATGTGTAATTTATTATGTGAAAATAATATTAAGTATTTTTTGACATTCTATATGTTGAAGATGAAATGTGAACAAAAAGTCCTAAGATTTATTTTAAGAAGTACTATTCAGTTTCTTCTTGAGTACTTTTCTAAAATACTGGAGAATAGCAAGTTACTCTTTATTGTGTTGTGAGGGTTTTTCCCCTCCCTTTTGTAAGGAGTGTTTTTCTCATCTTTTTATGCAGGTGGTATTCTCTTCATACCCTTTTATATAATCTTTTTCACTTATTAAAAGACTTCTTAAACAAATGGAAAACTTTGATTTCATTGGTAACGTTTATATTTACTAATTTCTGTTTTTATTTTCAAAATCTTTGTAAAATGTTTATAAAAACACCTTTGACCACTATTTTTGTTTAAAAAAAAAATTAAATAGTTTTCAAAGTTTATTGAATTCTAATAATAATAAAAATGTGTTTTTACTTGTTTTGTAAACTTCTCATTCACTCCTCTTTCCATCACCTGTAACTACGTCTACTTCCATCAACGGTAAACACCTCTGGTCACTCATTGGCCACCGCCACCTAGTGCTCGCCACTGCTGATCACCTACCAACCACCCTTCAGCCACCTCCTACTAGCCATGGGCGGCCACCTAGGAAGCACACACACTTCTACAGAGGAGGGTGACCTGTCCAATATTCGTGTTGATATCCATATTCCTTGGATACTGCTGAAGCATGTCTGGCGCATATTGAACGTGTCTTAACTGAAAAATAATATTTACAATACTAGACACTTTTACAACACTTTGTGGATACCGCTTGAAACCTCCAAGTATGTCCTATATGATAAATATTTTGTAGTAAAAATGTTTTGCATTATTCGAAACGCAATTCTTGTATGCTAAATATGTTTTAGAACATTTATAAAATGAAAACTACGACCTTTTAATTTAATTTGTAATATATTGTATATTTTTTTATTTTACAATAAATTATTCATATATTTGACATATAATAACTGCATAAAAATATAATTTTAAATGTGTCCCAAACATGCTGTGTCTTACAGTTATTCTAAAATGTCGTGTTAGCGTGTCTGTGTACTCACCATCCATCGGCCACCACCTCTTGCCACCCACCGGCCACCTCCAATAACCTACCGACGACCAACCTTCGGCCACCTACATCCATTCATTGGCTGCCATCCTCCCGCTATCCGCTGGCCACCATTTCTCGCCACCATGTTCGGCCGCCACCTTCTGCGAGCTCCTGTACTCACCATGCTTGGCTGTTGGTAGCAATTCTCGGCAACCTTCCCACCTCCATGAGTCTCAACCTCCACCACCATTGGCCGCTGTCCCTGGTCACCATTTCCTGCCACTGTCGCTGATCACCATTTCCTGCCACTGTTGCCGACCTCCATATCCTATGGCTGTTGTTGATCACTATCTCCGATCACCATGACATCCCAGCTCCGACCACCCTCTTGGGTGACTCTCCTCCTGTCGGCAGTGTCGACAGCCCTCTGGCTACCCTTTGCTTGTTTAAAATAATCTTTTTACAAAAAAAATGTGTGCCAGTCATGATTTCTTTTAACAGAAATAAAGGAAAATATGTTTTACATTTATTGTAAACAAAAAACATAAAATTGTAAATGTTAACAAAAAATTTTGGTTTTCTAAATTTTGAAAGCCTAAAGTAGGAAGGATTACTACATGAAAATAAATTATTTTGTGTTTATTCATAGGCTCCCAAGTTATTTCTTCAAAATTGTGCATGTCTTTCTTTTCCAAGTAGTGCCGGTCCCTACACATATCCGACATGAACATGGCACCTAAACGTGCCCAACATGAACACATCACCTTGTTGGAACTGTCTGTGCTTTTTTAGGCAATCACCAAATTTACATTCTTAAACATAATTCCAAAGAATCTTTATTCTAATTTTCACGGGGCAACATCAAAGATATGGATGACAGTCAGCCTTGTTCATATTGCAGTATTTGGCTTCGATTATGCTAATTTTCACATGGTAACATCAAAGATATGGATGACAGTCATCCTTGTTAAACTCTTGAACTAATTGCCTATGGTTCAATTTTTTTAGTAGGCTGATGATTTATGTGATATAAGTAATTCTTGAGCTTTACTATTATTAGATATGTTTTCTGTTAGCTATGTCCAAAAAGTAGTTTTGTCAAACACACATCTTTTAAGTACTGACAATGTCTGGCCAAGGCTTTTAGAAGCCTGCGGGGAACCTTTTTTTTTGTGGTAATTATGGGGAACAACTTCTCATAACAGGCTGGTGAAAAACTGCTTGTCAAAGACATGGCAAATGCATAAGGTTGATATGAACTTTGCAGATGCTTTGGAATCCATACGCCATATATGTCTGCCCATTTTTTCTCGCCTTCCCCCAATTTCTTGTAAGAACTCAGAGACAGATGTACACGAGCCCGTAGTTCCGATCCTGCTCAAGTTGTGTCATCTTCCTCAAAAGTTGTGTTCTCTAGGAGCATGAAAATAGCATCTGTATTTTTATTTTTATTATTATTATAAAATTCCTTTCTTATGGGCATTTTGTCTCTGGCATATATTATTCCTCAATAATTTTCCATCATTGTGGACCATTAAACACATCTTTCTCTCTCTCAACACTTTAAGTTCTGTTTCACTTGCTTTCTCTTTTGGTTAATATGCAGAAAACAAGAACGAGAGGGTGATATGCGTGAAGAATTTGACACCGGAAGATATACTCCTACAAGCAACCAGGCTAAGGAATGCATTGGGAAGAAAAGTGGTGAAGCTGAAGACGAGACATGTCACCAAACATCCTAGTGTGCAAGGTACATGGACAACCGACTTGAAATTTTGAGGGCCCAGAAAATATTCATCAGGTGCTTCTTTCCATTTGACCTTCTAAAGAATCAGTTTTTCCGGCGCCACATTTGGTGAATCCTTCTAGTTCCCATTATGTGAAATGCATAATGTACAATGAAACCATTGATCGGTCAGGTCACGACATCGCTCTGCAAGAAATTTTATGTAGTGCTGAAAAGGGAAAAACAAAACCGTTTCAGAATTCTATTTTGGTTTCCTATTTCATGCCTTCGTTAGAAGCTTAATTTGCGTATATTGTTTGCACTGTCCTGCCCTTCACAAATCTCGATGCTGTCAGAAACACAGTGCTTACAAGTTGAAATTTATGTAGTTAATTTAAGAAAGAATGGGGCTTTGCAACCAATACTTGAAAAATGATTTTCGTCTTGGTTTATGTGGAAGTGTTTATTGTGTTATAATGTGATGCAGCTTGCTTGTCAACCCCAACAGGTGAAAGACGATAACTTGAATGCTCAGTATATAATCCTATGCACACTGAGCATTCATGTTCTTTGTTTTTCCCTTTTTTTTTAATCAGTAAATACACACGCACACCTCAGTACAATGTTTTGAATACTGTACCCGACAGAGTATGTTTTTTTTTATTGGTGTGGTATGTACCATTATAGGGTACCGATTGAAGTTTCCGTTATAAAATATTAAATATGCTTTGTTTTGAAAGTATTGTTCAACAATAAATAATTTAGTATAAAATAAACACTCGTCTATGCATAATATTTAAATTAATTAATCTAAGTTAACGTTTAGTTTCATTATTTATAACGAGATAGCTAATTTAAGAGCAATATGAAATTAATATTTAATATTTTTTATAATAAATTGAAATTGAAGAGTTTTTAAGACTCTTTTTATTTTATGTCATATTTGAAACTTGAATTATAGCATAAAGGTAAAGAAACAAAAGAAGAAACAAAACTGGAGTACAAAATGTATATTTAAAAAAAATTAATTCTGAATCAGTACTTACTCTGTATTGTTTGGCACAAGGCAGTACTAATTAGTATTTTGAATGGTATAAAATTAAATACTTAGTAAACTGTTCTTACTCCAAAATAGTGTGTACCAAGTCGTACGGTATTTATAATTATGTTTTATATTTTGCATTTTATAAGATTTGAATTCTCTATCTCTCATTTGAACCTTTGTGCTTATACCACAAGGAAGATCTCAACCGTTAAAAAGTGATGCTCTGTGTATTCATTTTTGCTTTTTTGCATTCTACATTCACTAAAAATTGAAATCACTCCCTCCGAATTACAGAACTTGACATGATTTTAGCCCTATATTCCGGTTCACTGGTAGTTGATTTGCAATATGATGATTTCAGACTTTTGGTAAGAGGAAAAGGTTAAAAGAGAGGGCAAAAATGCTATACCTATCATTTTTTTTTGACTACATCTTGCTTACCATGTTATATGGTAAAATAAATCGTGCTACGAAAAGATGATAAGGTGGTATGTATTTTTTTTTCCACACAAGTTCATATTCAATATAGATTTTTTTTTTGATAAATATTGATGAGTAAGTTTCTAAAAATATAATTTGTATAAAATCAATAAAAATATATAATTTTGTATAAAAAAACAGATATAGATAATAAAAATTAGAGTTTTTTTAAAAACTATAAATATATATATTTTTTAAAAAAGTTAAAAAGCTGGGGTTAAAAAGTGAAAAAGTAGGGGATTTTTTTTCCCGAAAAATTAGTTTTAGGTCTTTAAAGTAGCGTCGATTTTGTTTTTCATCCACCATAAAAAATTTTAACACGCGAGGTCTAATTTTAACGCGCAGGATCCAATTGAACCCTAGAATAGATAAATTTATCTGTGTATTTTCAAACACACGTATAAAATATAGATAAATTTATCTATACTTTATACGTGTTTTGAGAAAACACACAAATAAATTTATCTGTCTTGCATAAATAAGTATACAGATATATTTATCTATGTCTTTATACGTACTTTAAAAAGAAACAGTATTTTTTATAGAGATAAATTTATCTGTATACTTATTTATGTAAAACAAATAGATTTATTTATATACTTGATACATATTTTAAAAATGCACAGATAAATTTATCTGTATAAAGAACATAGATAAATTTATTTGTGAAAGAACACATAAATTTATGTCTTGCATAAAATAAGACGAGAAATAAATTTATCTGTATGCATTATATATAATTTATCTATTTGTATTAAATTTATCTGTGTTGTAAGCGATTGAACCTTGTGCGTTAAAAATTTTATTAATGAACCTTGCGCATTAAAACTTATTTTTTGAAACATTTGGTTGAAACCACCTTTTTCCCCCCCTTAAAAAAGACAATAAACCGCATTACCAAACAAATCCACCTTTCTTTTTTGTTATTTTAAGCTAAAAATAATAAGTCAACTTTAAACCTAAAACCAAACAAGGTCATAATCTAGTCATCTGATGGTATGCATTACTTCATTTCGAACAAGTATAACTATCACATTTATGTACTTTCAGGCACCCTACATCCTTTCCTAGTAATGTAGTGGTTCAAACTATAATATATCTACAGAAAAATTGACTTGCAAATCCATATAATCTCCTATATTTATTGTCATCACATGGAAAAAGTTTAGGAAGGCAAAAATCCCTGCTGCTGGAGGAATAAAGAATAGTCTCAACAATAATGTTACATTAGATCCTAATCAACAAGGGCAATTGTAGGAAAAACAAAACTCAAGCCCATCAAGGAAACAAGGCCGGGTGAATCAAATCTGATGCTCAAAATCGGGTAGTCAATCATGAACCACTGGCAGCAGGAGCAGCTTCGGCAGCCTTCTTCTCTCTTTGTTTCTCCCGTTTTTTCTTATTTTTCAAAGCATTCTTGCTCAGTTCTCTAAATTAATGCAACAATTGGAGAAACATTACCAATAAGAGTTAGTTAGCCATAATAGAACAATAAAAACTTGACAGATCAAAAAAAAAAAAAAAGAAAAAAAGAACAAAAGAAAAAATGACAATACAAAAACACTATTAGAGTGTTCAGTGTACTTACTGCGTAGGGTTTCCTCCGAATAGCTGTCATTAGTGTCAAAATCAACAGAACCAAATTAATAATTGACAGAGCAGAAGGAAAAAATTAACAAGAAAACAAAATGGACAGAGAAAAAAAAAAGGTTAATCAGGAGGTCATATCTTGTCTTTATAAATTGAACGCCAATTTTTATAATTACACTAGCCCAACTCAACGTGCACAAAAGAAACATCTTGATCAACGGCAACAGGATTCGAAACTTAAATCTCATTTCAGAAGAAACTCATAACAGATCCAGGCAAGAATAATATCATTGGTTTGCCAAGGTTGAAGGCCTGTCCACTATCTTTATTTTGGGAGGTCAGAATAGAACAAATCTGGTTGTAGTTGTAATATACTAATACTCATTATTATTATAGCTTTACAGATCTATCTGAGTAATTTCAAGTAGCACTTAAGCAACCCAGTGAAGTTCCTTCATCAGTCATAAGAAAGGCCTCTGCCTTTACAGTTAGTCCACATAATCCCACAGTGAGGGAAATTACAATTTTCTACTTGATCTTACCAGGAATGTATGCCAATAAAATATACAAAATTTACAACTGGCGCAGAGTATAGCATTCCAATGATGATGGGTTAGGGGTTCAGTTTTTAGAAATCTCTTAACAATGTTAAGCAGAACTTAAACCTTCAAATCTAATGAACGGCAAACAAATGAACAGTTGTTAAATGATCAATGCAAATGCACCATGAGTGTGAAATTAGAAATCAATTTGTATTTAAGTTAGCGAGAATTCAAATGGTGAACCCACCAATACATTAAGAGAGAAATGATACAAATATAAAGAAACCAGAACTAATTTTATGCATACCTCAGCCCGAATGACCTCCGCATTCTTAGCATGAGGTGGACGATATGCAGCAGTTTTTTGTGTAGGAGGGTTGGCAAGGCTAGTTTTTGCAGAGGCTTGGGAGGATTTTGACCCTTGTCCTGGAGATGATTTACTACTTCGATTACCACATTTTGATTTTCATAAAAATTCAGAATTAGAATATGTATGGAAATCTTAAATGAGAAAGAACCTTGTATTTTAGCTTCTTCAACTTTCAAAGAATCAATAGATTTCACAAGTTCTGAAATATCACCAAACCTGTCTGGCGATTCTGGTTTCCATTCAGCCTGTGTGGATAGTTGGCAGGAAATATCAAGGGGTTGAAAGAAGGGAGCAGATTAAAGATGGATTGCAGAATTATCAATAAAACAACCAACCTGATACAATTTGTCAAACATCTTCTTGAAGTACAACAATCCGTTGTGGTGAAAAATCTTAATCCTTTAATACATCCAGACAAATGAAGCAAATTATCAGCAAATAAATTCACTTACGACAAGACAATGCAGCACAGGCAGTTTAGCTGCATGCACACAGGACCAATACAAATTCGGACAAAGGAATAAGCTCAGAGCCTCAGACTGTTGGAAGTTCACAAAATAAACCTTCACTATCACAAGGTTTTCCCACAAATCACCCTGCAACAGACAAGTGCTCTCAACCCAGTCGGCCCTGGGGTAGGGGAGAAGTGAAGGCGCTACACCTGGTTTTGTAGGGCATTTGTTGCTAGTGGTTGATTACATCCTCATTGAAAACAAACCAGTAATATGTATTGAGTCTATTGACTATGATTATATAATATTTGGACACATCATGTTGAGGCTACAAAAGTAAAATATATATATATATATATATATAAGATTGCAATTTACTTGGCTATGATAAGCTAGCTGAAACATTTTACTAGTGACCCATCAAAAAGCCTCTCACAAAAACTCCAACCCCCTAAATCCAATACATAGATATCACTTTCAAACAGATTTTTGAATCAGGAACGACGTTTTTGTCCAAATAGAGACTCCTCTTAATCATCTGAAGCCAGATCTAAGGACTTACAACTCTCAGATTCAAGCAAGCATGTGGACATTATTGACCTTTTGGCAAGTATTTTCCAAGTTTTAATACTTACATAATACGAATTTCAATGATGAACGATCTTTACCATGACAGTCCTGGCCAAGAACAAAATATCCACAATCAGCTAAAGATCGACATACCCATTATCAACTTGTAGTCTTGGAGCAGTTGTTGCAGTCATGAAATATCGTCCATCTGGAGACCATTCACTTGTTACTGAACATTCAGCTTTGGTAGTCCCAAGCTGCCTTTTCTCCATATAGTCCCAAAATGCCTGAACAAATAGAACCAAAATAGTTTGATCATGAAGTAGAGATATTGAAAACTTTGTACTCTAGTCTCTAGCAGTGGACATGGCTAGAAGTTGCAAGGGGAAAATGCATTTTAGCATTTTATGAAGAATTTGTGTAGGAGAGCAACATACCACCTCCATCCCCCCAACCCTCTGAGGTACATCTATTGGAGTACTTTTACTTTCACAACTCTCTGAATGAGAGTTTCTCAGTTGGGGAAAAATGATCGGGAACATGAACAATAGGATGATGATATTTGAAGATGAAGTACTTATTAATTTATTTTGGCATTATTTGTACTCCATATATTTAATTTATACAATTTTATTGTTTAATTAGGATTTGAATATCGAGTTTCTATTGCTGGTAACTTTAAGGCTTTGGTAATGAGTTTGAGAGAGTTATGACTTGATTATTGAAGATTTGACATATTGATTGGGATTTGTTTCTCAGGTTCTTCCCTTTGTTCTCTCTTCTACCCTATTTCTCTTCTCCTTCTTCCTTCCTCCGGTTCTGCATCAAGGGTGTTTGGAAGACAACTAGGGTTCATGAGGGTTGTGTCTAAAACACAGCATGTAAAACTTCTCTTATTGCAAAATTTACATAAAAGCTAAGAGGTAGAACTGATGAGAATGGGAAGACAAGAAGAAGAAGAAGAAACAAGCTAGGAACACATTTGCAATCAAGGACAAAAGTTACCCAACATTAGCAAAAGAACCTAGTTCTCAACCAGTAACTTTATGCATCTATCTACACTAGAAAATTGAACTCAGCCTCCAACATTTTAAGGTTTACAGAGCGTGGAAATGAGAGAGTGAAGAGCTATGGTAAGAAAGTCTTAAGACTACAGAATAGCATGCATCAGTTGGAGTACTAGTACAAAGATTATTCTACCCCAGCTACTGCATATGACTGGTGAAACAAACACAATAACTCCGAAATTCCACCATCTGTTGGAGGTGTATTAGTGAGAGTAAACACTGCCAAGAGAGCATTAAAGCCCTAAGGCCATGTTTGATTGATCAGATTAATAATGAGGGGATATATAATCCCACTTAATAAGTAATCTCATGGGACTAGTAATGAATAAATTAATAATACCATGCTCTCTTAAGCATTATATATCTCACATTTTGTGGAATTAGTAATCCAATGGATGGATAATTCTCTCACCATTTGTTGAATTCAAATAAGAAAAATATAATTCCATGGAATATATAATCCATCCGGTCAATCAAACATAGCCTAATTGTCAGATGAGAGGAAAGAAGGTTCCATTCCAAGCTTCCAACAGATTATTTTATCAGCACTTTTACACATTTTTTTTTCTCTCTTAACTATAAGTAATTTTATAAGAAGAGGTGAAAAGGAATTGACACCCAATTACAACAACCGCCCCTGTAGACTTCCTTGTGTAGCAAAAAAACTCCACATAATTTAAGAATTGGGATAAAGAAGGATTACAATCCAAACCATCCCAACCATACAAAATACTAAGCTACTTTTAAGCTTAAACAAAGGATTCTCAACGCCTTCAAAATGTTGGTGGTTCCTTTCCCGCCAAGTGATTCATATTAAACTCAAAGGGATTAAGCGCCAAATCTTCCTCCATATTTTCCCAAGCTTAGCTACTTGCGAACTGACAACAAACTCGCTTTCCAAACTAAGGAACACCTAGGACAAACCAAGCCAAGAGATGATCAAGGTCCAAAGCTTCCAAGCTTCCATCTCTAGGCAATAGGGATTATAGTTGTTAAATTGTGAATTAAATCATGAATCAAAATTTTTATTTTGCAAATCGTGTATCAAATCGAATTGAGAATCGTAAAATTCAGTATAAATTACAAATACGATGTTAAACATTTCATATGCATGAAATAAAATAAATAAAATTAATATTGACACAAAATATACAATAAAAACATGATTACATAACCTTATAGGGATACCTTTATCACAAGAGATTTTGACTAAAATTTAACTCACTATAAAATTTCTTAAAAATCCTAGTATATTCTCTTATGAAATTTATAAAATAGACAAAAAAATCTTAAAGAGAATAGAATAATATAAGAGAAATGGTGAAAACTTTTTAGATTAAATATAATACACTTTAATACGAGTCTTGTATGTTTATTGATAATAACAAAGAATTTCATAAAAATATGGTGCAACCATTGAGTCTAAATAATCTAACCCATATCATACTAAACCATAATTGATTCACCAAAATAGTAATAAAATATTTATTGAAAGTATCATTATCATATTTTAAATTCTTAAACAATGTACTTTGACATTTTTCGCATAAAAGAGAAATGGAGAAAAGGGTTAAAGAACCTATCGGATTCGCTTTATTCTTATAATGTTCTCTAATAACCAAATGAGCAACACATTATACATGATAATATCGTTTTTTTATAATAAACACACTAAGTTATATTATAGTATATTTTCAAAACAAAAAAATGACAAGTAAGAGTTCGAAATTTGTTGAATATGATATTTATAAAAATCGAATGAATCGTAAACAATGAATCGACTCGTGAATCATAAAATTCAACACAATACTACTACAAAATAGATTTACCCATAGATTCGTATCGATTTATACATGAATCGTAAGATTTTAATAACTATAGATATAAGTTTTACCGAGAAACCCGAACCCAAAAAAAAAGATTTTGTTTTAATTTGTTTCTCGGTCGGTTCGGTTGAAAATTTGCTAAAAATCTTTGATACCGGTTCGGTCTCAGTGGTTTAGCCAGGGAAACCGATCAATACAAAACCAAACCGATTAATCATAGCTGTCCATATATTTTGTCTTTAAATCCTGTTCGCTCATCCTAGGGCTGTAGGGCAATTGAATTTAGGTCCCATCTCAGCAAGCCAATCTACGCCCACACCTCCTCCTAACTCTTCCTCCCTCACTCCCTTAGCTCTGCTCTCACTAGCCATCATTGATTCATCGTCGCCACTTGCCATCACCAATTCATTGTCGTCACTCATCGAATAGACGAATACTCAACAGTCGACTCGCCGTCGTCCCTTATAGTTGTTGATCACTGCTTATTGTTTAAGAGTTAAGTCCAATCTCCGAAGTTCGAAGGTTATTTTTATGATTTTAATATTTTATGAGTATATGTTCTGAATCTTTTAAGTTCGATCTCCGAAATTATGTTCTTTGTTAACATAATTTCTACTATGTGCTAACATCTTTTGTATGATTCCATTTTAAAGGTCTTTTATTGAGAACTTAGAAAGTCTAGATTCCAGAACCACAATTTGAAGTTTTAAGGATTTTTGTTTTAACAGTCAAGCTCACTGGTTCAAGTATAATTTATGCAGACCAATGCTTTGAATCTTTTTCCTTTAATTTTTGGTTAATGGTTATATAGAGCCGATAACATCCCTATGAACCTTACTTAGTTCCGACTTGATTTTGAAATCTGTTTTCAAAAAAAAAAAATGAAATGAAGTTTTTAAAATTTATTTTATTTGTTGGTCATTTAGATGTTTGATTAATTGTTGCTTTTTGTTATTAATTTCTTTTTCTTAGATGGCTGATTCAACTATGACCTAAGAATAACCTAATAGTACTGTTGCCAATCCTAGTGTACAAGAAATTATTAAACCAAGCAATGAATGCAGTACTAGGAAGAGCAGTAGGAAAAGATCTATGGTTTGGGACCATTTCACAAAATTGAAGTGTGACCTTGGTAAAAAACCTAGGACTGCATGTAACTATTGTGGTACTAATTATGCCTGTGATACGAAGTCAAATGGAACAAAATCGTTGTTAACACATCTAGAATCACAGTGTAAAAAGTATCCCTTTCGAAATCAAAATAAGAGGCAAACCACTCTAGGTTTTAAACCTACAAATGAATGTGAGGGTCAAACAAGTGGTCATCTTGTGGCCTTAAATTTTAGTTTGGAAGCATGTAGAAAGGCTCTTGCGGAGATAATAACCATGGATGAATTGTCTTTTAAGATTGTGTAAGGTGAAGGCTTTAAACAGTTTATGCATGTGGTTCAACCAAAATGGATTAAAATCCCATCTCGAGTCAGTTGCAAAAGATTGTATGTCCATTTATACAAATGAGAAAAAAGTCATGAAGAAAGCACTTAAAGGTCAACGAATATGCCCTACCACTGACACTTGGACATCCGTTCAAAATTTGAACTAGATGTGTCTTACCACGCATTTCATTGATTGTGAATGGAAACTACAAAAAAAAAAAAAAAAAATTCTCAATTTTTGCTTAGTTCCAAATCACAAGGGTGAGACACTAAGTAAGGTTATTGAGCAGTGTTTGCTTATCGGGGGAATTGATAATTTTTTGACTATTACAGTAACAATGCAAGTTCAAATAATGGGTGTCATTAATTTTTTGAAGCGAAAGATCAAGGGTAGAAAAAGTACCATATTAGATCATGAGTTTTTACATGTTAGGTGTTGTTCTCACATCCTTAATCAAATTGTTTGTGAGGGGTTGAAAGAGATTGATGAATCGAAAGTAAAGGTGCGTAACATTGTGAAGTATGTGAGATCCTCACTGGCTAGGATGGCAAAATTCAAGTCGTGTGTTGAAAAAGAAGGAATTGAGTGTAAAATAACACCTTGTTTAGATGTGGCCACATGATGCAATTCAACTTATTTCATGTTAGAAAGATCATTGCAATTTCAAAAGGCTTTCGAACGATTGGAAGAGGATGAGAGACATTTCCTTTTAAATATTAGAGAAGATGAGATTGGTTACAATGGAGAGGTTGATGATCTTGATAATATTGATGGGAATGGGGAGAGAGAATAAAGACATTTGAGCCTCCAACTTGTGATGATTGGAAGATGGCTAAACTTTATGTCAAGTTCCTTAAATTGTTTTACAATGCAACCTTGCGCTTTTTCAGTTCTCTATATGTTACTTGCAACTCTTTCTTTATGCAGATGATATTGATCCAGAGTGCTATTAGAAAGATATGTGCAAATGAAAATGGTGATATATTTTTACCATTGTTGGCACGTAGCATGATGAGTAAATTTGATAAATATTGGAAAAAAATTGACAAGATTAATATGTTGTTATTGGTTACAATTGTTCTTGATTCTTAATACAAAATAAAGTATGTTCAATGGTGTTTGGAAAGAAATTACAATCACAAGGAAGTTGAGGATTTAATGAAGAAGTTAAAGAATGGGTTGACACGTCTATATGAATGGTATGAAAAAATTTGTTCAAGTGATAATGTTGAATATGGGAATGTGGATGTTTCTTCAAGGGGAATGGATGTGGATGATGATGATGATGAAGTTGATGTTTGTGAAAAAATAAAATCTTAGTTTAATATGCACTTGGAGGAAGAAAGCAACATGGTTAGCAAACTTGAGTTGGAAAGATTATTGGTGGAGGGTTATGAAGAGGACAATCAAAAATTTGATAGTTTGAATTAGTGGAAAGGTAATTGCGGTAAGTATCGTATTCTCTCACAAGTAGCACACGATATTCTAGCAATTCCCGTATCTACAGTTTTTCAGAATCAGCTTTTAGTGCCGGAGGACGTACAATTGATCCATTCTGTAGTAATATATCTCCAAATATGGTTGAGGTTCTCATTTGTTCTCAAAACTGGTTGCATACTCCAATAAAATCAGCCTTAAAGATGAATTCGATGAAGCGGAGTTACTTGATTCGGATAATAACTTGTATCCTTCTAACTAATGTTTTTTTTTAATTATTAGAATTTTTAATTTTAACTTGGCGTGTTCTTTATTTTTTAGTGGTCAATCTAGCATTAAATGAGAAAGATTCAACCATCATTGACGTGTAATATGAAATTAAAATGGTAAGCAAACTTAAAAAGTTGTACATATATTATTTAATTTATTTTCGTAAGCAAACTTAAAAAGTTGTACATATATTATTTAATTTATTTTCCAATTCAAAGTTCAAATAATCTTGTTGGATGTTTAATTGCAGTTGATTGGTTGTGCATCAGTTTGCAACTTTGCAGGTTTTTTTTTTCCAGGTGCATTTGGTGGATCATGGATGGCTGCGTAGCCTACGCTGGTTTTTGGCGCTAAAGTATGGAGATTTCAGTGTTTTATTTTCACTCCCTTACTAGTTTAACAGTTTGTTTAATTTTGGTTTAGGGCATTTACTCTACAGACTCTATTGCTCTAATTGAATTAGTTTACCAGAGTAA
Source organism: Heliamphora pulchella (assembly GCA_032270985.1). Classification (NCBI taxonomy): domain Eukaryota; kingdom Viridiplantae; phylum Streptophyta; class Magnoliopsida; order Ericales; family Sarraceniaceae; genus Heliamphora; species Heliamphora pulchella. The sequence goes on along the minus strand of JAULJZ010000019.1, from coordinate 5,282,893 downwards.
TTTCTTTTTAATTGGATGGAGATTGGAGACTATGGAGTATTAGTCACTCATAATGTTATTACCAATTAAAATGTTAATTTTGTATTTATTTTGGATGTTTTCATTACATTTTCTGTTGTGAGCCAGTGATATAAATCATAATTTGATTGCTACTGTGTGCTGCATTTTTTTGCTGCTGCATGTTATGAATCTGTGATTATTTGCTGAAAAGCCTAAAAATCATAAGGTAAACTCCGGTGGCAGTGGCCCAAATAGCATGAAAACTGAAAACCAAAAAAAACGAACCGACTTTTAATGGTTCAGTGAGTATGGTTATTCATCTAGCTTTCACATTTTCGGTTGCAGGACTGTAGAAACCGAATCTCTTGGTTTGGTGTGAAAAATCATTAGGGGACCGACTGAACCGATTACATCCTTACTCTTTCCAGTCATCAAAAGGGTTGGGACATGGAGATCCGTTGTCCCCCTTACTTTTATCTTAGTTATGGAGGTGTTGAGCCGTCTGTTATCCAAAGCTATGGAGAGAGGTTTTCTTTGGAGGGATTTAGGGTGGGGAGAGGTGATGCTTTGCTTTGGTGGGCTAGTGTCTCATCTTTTATATGATGATGACACCATTATCTTTTGTGGGGTGAAAGGGACGTTGATGGGTTTCCTCAAGTGTGTGCTCTCTTGCTTTGAGCAAGTCTTGGGTCTTAAAGTGAATTTGGGAAAGTTAGAGCATATGGGTGAGGTGGCTAACATTGTATCTTTGGCTTTAGTTCTTGGGTGCAAAATTTCATCCTCTTACCTGGGTCTACTGTTGGGGTCATCTTTTAAGGCCAAGGCCGTGTGGGATTATGTTATTGAGAATTTATAGAAGAGGTTGGCTGGTTGGAAGAGGTCGTACCTATCTAAAGGGGGAAGGATAACTCTTATCAAGAGCACTTTATCCAATTTGTAAACTTACTTTATGTCCTTGTTCATTATTCCATCTTCGGTGGCAAAGAAATTGAAGAAGTTACAAAGGGATTTTTTATGGGTGGTATAGGGGAGGAGTTTAAATTCCATTTTGTAGATTAGCAGATAATTTGTTCTCCTATTCGAGAAGGCGGTTTGGGTTTGAGGAGATTGGGGACCTTTAACCAAACTTTGGTAGGCAAGTGGCTATGGAGGTTCACTTGCAAGAGAGAGGTAGTGGAGAAAGGTGGTGCCCGCGAAGTATGCGGGTGGTTGTGGGGATGTTCGCAAGAGGTTTCTTTATCTAATGGTGGGGGTCTGTGGAAAGGAATTGAAGGAGGTTGGGATGTTGTTGCGGGTCTTTTGTCTATAGTAGTGGGGGATGGTAAATGCATGAAGTTCTGGTCTCATATTTGGTGTGAGGGGAGAAAAGCTAAGGGATGTATTACCAATGATTAATCATTTGGCAGTGAATCCAAATGCGTCTATGGTAGATTACCTGAGGAGGGAAGGGGATCAAGTTTTATTAGATATCTTGTTGCGCAGGGAAGTTCAAGATCGGGAGATGATAGAGTTGCTGGCTCTTATAGCTAGACTATATGGTTGGTCAAATTTGGCTTAGGAGAAAATGTGGTGAGATGGAGGCGGGTCTCGTTGGGGACTTTCCAAATAAGGTCTTTCTATCAGGTCCTATGCGGAACCAAGATACTTTATTTCCTTTGAGTGCTATTTGGCGGACTTGTGCTCCTTCCAAAGTAGCCTCATTTTTTTTGTCTAGTGTGCAGTGCAAAACAAGATCGTTAAAATTGGCAAGTTGATTCGAAGGAGGTTGGTTATAGTGAATTGATTTTGTTTATGCTAAAGGGATGGCAAGTCAACGGCACATCTCCTAATTCGTTGCCTGGTAGGGATGTAATCGGTCCGGTTTGGTCGGTCCCCTAATGATTTTTCACACCAAACCGAGAGGTTCGGTTTCTACAGTCCTGCAACCAAAAACGTGAAAGCTGAATGAATAACCGAACTGACTGAATCGTTAAAAATAGGTTAGGTTTTTTCGGGAATTTTTGGTTTTCAATTTTCATGCTGTTGGGGCCGCTGCCACTGGAGTTTAGGTTTTGATTTCAGGCTTTCAGCAAATAATCACAGATTCACAACATGCAGCAGCAAAAAATGGCAGCATACAGTAGCAATCAAAATTATGATTTATATCACTGGCACACAACAGAAAATGTAATGAAAACATCCAAAATAAAAACAAAAATTAACATTTTAATTTGTAATAACATCATGAGTAACTAATACTCCAATCTCCATCCAATTAAAAAGAAATTACTATGTTAATCCAAATTCAATTGGAGTCTTTAGAGTAAATGCCTAAAAGGCTGAATCAAAATTAAACAAACTATTAAATAAGGGAGTGAAACTAAAACACTGAAATCTCCGTGCTTCAGTGCCAAAAACCAGCGTAAGCTGTTTGAGAAGGGCCCCAAATATCCGTGTGGACATCAAACGACTTAAACGCACGACTATGACTACTACGAGGAAACGAACTACGGTAATGCTTACTGAACTCACAAGCGTCACATTCTAAACTAGACACGGAAGGCAACGACGGAATAGCTAACTTCAATTTGTCTGAGGATGGATGACCAATGCGAAGATGCCACTGAAGTGGAAAAACATAGGCACTCAATGCATATGCAGGGGAACGAGACGGGGGTGCAGTATCCAAGTAGTATAGGCCATCTTTCTCATGTTCCGAACCAATCATCTTCTCAGTCTAGAAGTCCTGAAACACATAGGAAGAAGGAGAAAACGTTATAGAATAATTCAAGATTTTAGTTAATTGACTTACAGATAGCAAATTAAATGGAAAATCTAGAACAAAAAGACTCGAAAATAACGACAAAGATGAGATGGGATGAAGTACACTCCGCCCATTAATTGGATGAGACAAGTTATCAGCTAAGACAATATGATGGCGAGTGCAATTCAAATTAAAAAATAAGGAGGAATTACCAGACATATGAGAGGTGGCATCAGAATCTATGACCCATGTGGGAAAAGAAATAACAGCACATGCAATGTTACTTGAGTTTACTAAAGTAAAAGTGGATGGATAAGCAGTGCATAAAGTTTGACCCAACTCACTAAGTTGGGTGGTGAGTATATCATGAGAACCAAATAAAGGTGCGTCTTGATTGCTGGATTATATAGGTGGCAGATACTGTAGAGTCCCTTCAATTACATGCAGAATTTGGCTTGCCATATTTTTTCCAACAATACGGTTCTGTATGATTAGTACCACCACAATGATCACATTTTCGATCACCCCGATTACCGGATCGACCACCACCGCGTGAGCCACCCCGAGAAGACCGACCACCACAACCACTGTGACTGTTACTACGACTGCCTCTAGTTGAGACTAGAGCGGAAGCTTTAGAAATAGGAAGAAAAGATCGCAGAGGAGCAAGTGAGTAGCCCAAGGACGAACGTAAGAGCCAAGAATATGCATTAGCAGCAATAGGTAAAGTCTCACTGGTCAGAATATGATATTTGAATCCCCACAAGTCAGGATCCAAATTGGAAAGAAGAAAAACAACTATAAAATCCTCCCAATGGCGTCTGTTGTACCAAATCTATGGTGAGAGGATGATGTTGCAACAATTGATTCCACAAACTCTTCAAATTGCTATAATATTCAACTAAAAGCTTACCAGACTGCTTAGTGTTGAAAATCTTCTCATAAAGCTCATGTATTCGAGAAACATTACTTTGGGTAGAGAAAGAGTCAGCAAGAGAATCCCAAATCTTTTTCGACGTATCACAAAACTCAACGGTAGTGGCAATATGAGACTCCAAACTATGCCACAATCAACCCATAACCACTAAGTCTGTACTTTCCCAATCCACAAGTTTAGGATCACCGATTGCAGGAGGAAGATCAGTAATATAGCTCAACCATCTCTTCCCATTAAGAAAAACTTTAAATGCATGTGCCCAAGCAAAATAATTCAGTCCATTCCATTCAAACGCTTGGAGGTAACATAACGGGACAGATCATCATCTTTGAGGTCAAAGGATTTTGTCTCAGCCATGGTGAAGAACAGTTAACAAATATGAAGCCAAATAGAAATTCAAAGAATAATGGAAAGCCCAGTAGTAGCAAACCAAGGAAAATAAAGAATACCCCAACCAAGTTACCACGAAGAAAGCTAAGCCAAAAAAGCTAAAAAACAACCCAAGTCGGCCCCTAGGGTTTCGAAACACAGATCGCAACTTAGAAACTTGATTGCGGTGGGCTTCGAACAGATCAGATCCTAGGATGAAGCACAAATCGTGAAGAACAAATCACGAAGAAGAACAATCCTCACAAAGAAAAGAGTCATCGACGACTCTTCTTTTTTTTGATAAATCGAAGAATCAAACAACCTCAAAACACCAAATCAACCCCCATTATGATCCCTACCAGTATTTTCGGCACCTATAGAAGGGATCTAGACCATCAAAAACTAGCAACAATGGCACAATGAACAGATCAGAGACCTAGGGTTTCCGATATGACAAGAACTTCGACGAGATGATTTAGAGGTTGTAAGAACACATCAAACAACATTACAAAATTTTGCAAAAATCTCCATAATTACCAAAAGCATGAGACAAAGCCCTCTATGTATTCGTTGACCATTGGCGTTTGTACAATCGGCGTCGTCACGCTGACGTCATCGTACGGAAAATGATTTTAGCACGCCATTTCTATCTCTCGATACATTTCAGAATAATATGATAGTTCTAGGGTTAGATCGATGTTCTGATACTAAGTAAAAGTGTAAATAAATTAACCTTTAAGGTTTTAGAGAAAGAGAAGAGAAGACAAGGAAAAGAAATTAAGGTATTAGGAACATAAACAGTCCCCTCTCCTTAACATCTATTTATATTAAATGAACATATGACATAATGACAAAAATACCCTTAATACATAAAAGAAATACTCTAACACTAATAATTAAAGGAAAAAAAAACATTAGTTAGAAGGAAACAAGTTATTACCCGAATCAAGTAACACCAATTCATCTCTAAAGCTGATTTGATTGGAGTACGCAACCAATTTTGAGAACAAATGAGGGCCTCAACCATATTTGGAGATAGATTACTACGGAATGGATCAATTATACACCCTCCAGTGCTAAAAGCTGATTCTGAAGCAACTGTAGATACGGGAATTGCTAGAATAATGCGTGCTACTTGTGAGAGAATACGATACTTAGTGCAATTACCTTTCCACCAATTCAAAATATCAAATTTTTGATTGTCCTCTTCACAACCCTCCACCAAGAATCTTTCCAACTCAGATTTGCTATCTATGTTGCTTTCTTTTTCCAAGTGCATCTTAAACTGAGATTTCATTTTTTCACGAACATCAACTTCATCATCATCATCCACATCCATTCTCCTTGATGAAACACCCACATTCTCATATTCTACATTATTACTTGAACATTTTTTTTCCACACCATTCATATAAACGTGTCAACCCGTTCTTTAGCTTCTTCATCAAATCCTCAACATTCTTATGATTGTAATTTCTTTCTAAACACCATTGAACAGACTTCAATTTGTATCGAGGATCAAGAACAATTACAACCAATGAAAACATATTAATCTTGTCATATTTTACCTAATATTTATAAAATTTACTCATCATGTTATGTACCAACAACAGTAAAAGTGTATCACCATTTTCATTTGTACACATTTTTCTAATAGCACTCTGGATCAATATTATCTCTATAAAGAAAGAGTTGCAAGTAACATATAGAGAACCGAAAAGGCGCAAGGTTGCATTGTAAAACAATTTAAGGAACTTGACATAAAGTTTATCCTTCTTCTAATAATCACAAGTTGGAGGCTCGAATGTCTTTATTTTCTCACTCCCCCTCCCATCAATATTATCAAGATCATCAACCTCTCCATTGTCATCAATTTCATCTTCTCTAATATTTAAAAAGAAATGTGTCTCATCCTCTTCCAATCGTTCGAAAGCCTTTAGAAATTGCAATGGTCTTTCTAACATAAAATAAGTTGAATTGCATCTTGTGGCCACATCTAAACAAGATATCATTTTACACTCAATTCCTTCTTTTTCAACACACGACGTGAATTTTGCCATCCTAGCCATGAGGATCTCACATACTTCACAATGTTACGCACCCTTACTATTGATTCATCAATCTCTTTCAACCCCTCACAAACAATTTGATTAAGGATGTGAGAACAACACCTGACATGTAAAAACTCGTGATCTAATATGGTACTTTTTCTATCCTTGGTCTTTCGCTCCAAAAAATTAATGACACCATTATTTGAACTTACATTGTCAACTGTAATAGTAAAAAAATTATCAATCCCCCAAATAAGCAAACACTACTCAATAACCTTACTTGTGTCTCACCCTTGTGATTTGGAACTAAGCATAAATTGAGATTTTTTTTTTTTTTTTTTTTGTATTTTCCA
>JAULJZ010000019.1:5261510-5275112 GCA_032270985.1 Heliamphora pulchella | reverse complement strand
TTAGTGATATTATTAGATGTATGTATATTATGTCTGTAGATAGGCCCGTTAGCTAGCAGGGCCCATTAGGGTTTGGTTGTATCCTTAGTGATATTATTAGATGTATGTATATTATGTCTGTAGATAGGCCCGTTAGCTAGTAGGGCCCATTAGGGTTTAGTTGTATCCTTATAATTATTATATATAGTGGACCTCTCTAATTGAGAGGCTAAACCTTCTGATAATTAATTATTCTTTCATTACAATTATCATCTCCGCAAGAGCCTTTCTACATGCATCCACACTAAAATTTAAGAACACAAGATGATTACTTGTTTGTCCCTCACATTCACTTGTAGGTTTAAAACCCAGAGTGGTTTGCCTCTTATCTTGATTTTGAAAGGAATACTTTTTACACTGTGATTTTAGATGTGTTAATAACGATTTTATCCCATTTGACTTCGTATCATATGCATAATTAGTACCGCAATAGTTACATGCAGCCCTAGGTTTTTTACCAAGTTCACACTTCAATTTTGTAAAATGGTCTCAAACTATAGATCTTTTCCTACTGCTCTTCCCAGTACTACATTCATTGCATGGTTTATTAATTTCTTGTACAATAGAAACGACAACAATACTATTAGGTTGCTCTTGGGTCATAGTTGAATCAATCATCTAAGAAAAAAATAAGAAATTGATAACAAATTATGGAATGCATAACAAAAGGCAACATAATAACAATTAATCAAATATCTAAATGACCAACAAATAAAATAAATTTTGAAAACTTCATTTCAACTAAGTAGGGTTCATAGGGATGTTATCGGCTCTGTATAACCATTAACCAAAAATTGAGAAGCATAGGTCTGCATAAATTATACTTGAACCAGTGAACTTGACTATTAAAACAAAAATCCCTAAACCTTCAAATTTGTGGTTCTGGAATCTGGACCTTCTGAGTTCTCAATAAAAAAACCTTTAAAATGGAATCACACAAAACGTGTTAGCACATAGCAGAAATTATGTTAACAAAGAACATAATTTCGGAGATCGGACTTAAAAAATTCAGAACATAAACTCATAAAATATTAAAATCATAAAATTATAAAACTAACCTTCGAACTACGGAGACTGGACTTAACTCTTAAACAATAAGCGGTGATCGATGACTATGAGGGATGACGGCGAGTCGATTGTCGAGTATTCGTATATCCGATGAGTGACGACGATGAATCAGTCATGGCGAGTGGCGACAATGAATTGGTGATGGCGAGTAAAAGCAGTGCTGAGAGAGTGAGTGACGAAGAGTTGAGAGAGGAAGAGTTAGTAGGAGGAGGAGGAGGCGTGGGCATGGAATGGCTTGCTAAGATGAGACCTAGATTCAGTTGCCCTACAACCCTAGGATGAATGAACTTGATTTAATGAATAAAAAATATATATATAAATGGATGGCTATGATTAATTGGTTCGGTTCAGTATTGATTGGTTTCCCTTACTAAACCACTGAGACCGAACCGGTATCAAAAATTTTGACAAATTTACAACCGGACCGACCGAAAAACAAATTAAAACTAAAAAAATCATTTTTTTTTCCGGATTGGTCGATCAGTTCGGGTTTCTCAGTAAAACTTACATCCCTAGGAAAAAGCCATTGGAGTTCCATTTACTAACCCTGGAAGCCTAGTTGTAAAGATGTAGAACTTGTCCATTTTCTCCATTTATCCCCAAAAACCATCCTTTCCATCACATGAAGCAGAAAATCTCAATTAAAATGATCATAAGCCTTTTAAATGTCCAATTTGCAAACCACACCTGGGCACTCACCAATCTTGAATTAACACTTTCATTTGCCACAAAAACCGCATCCAAGAGTTGCCTCCCGGTTACAAAGGCATTCTACAACTCTGAGACAATATATCCCAAAGCCGTTTTCAACTTACCAGCCAGAATTGTTGCTAATAGTGTGTAGGCACCGCAAAGCTGGTTGATGAGTCTGAAATCTTCAACATCCTTATCGCCACCCTTCTTTGGAATTAAAGCAATAAAAGAAATGTTTAGACTACTCTCCAAAATCCCCATGCTCTCAAAACTGATGCAACTCACCCAACACGTTTGGCCTAACCACCTCCCAACATTGCTAGAAAAAGGCTAGCGTAATACCATCCAGACCTAGAGCCTTATCCTCGTTCAAATTGTTTAAAGTCGTTACTATCTCCTCCTCCTAAAAAAATCTCTCTAGCCTTGTCGCAGTCTCCCCTAAAATAGAAGCAAACTACATCCCGTCACGCCAAGGTTTCCTCCCTCCCACCTCAGAAAAGAACCCCTCATCGAAATCTTCAATTCCTTGATTAATTTCCTTTATTCTCTCCAAAATACTCTCTAATTCTGATGCGTGCGATAAAATTATGTCTCCAATGAGCATTAGTTACCCGGTTTTCCCTCAATCAAAAGTTCTTTGATTTCTATCTTTAGCTCGTCTCCTCCATCTTCGCAATTCTAGCGAACTCTATCTTTGCCCTGAACCTAGCTTCCACATTGAAAAAAGCTCGAACAACCTCCTTCTCACCCACTTGGAGAATGTCTTCTAATGCTCTCCCTTTCTGCACCTCCAAAGAGCCAAAACCCTCCTTGTTCCACTTCTTCAAATCTTCCTTAAGCAACTTAAACTTTTTGGCCAACACAAAGCTTAGGGATCCCATCACAAGATAACTACGCCAGCAATCCGCAACCTTCTCCTTGAACAACAAATTGCCTAATCTACATTTTTGACCTAGAATATATTCAAAATACTAGGAATCTAAGTTATTACATAAAACCCGAACCTAGCCATCCAATTTTTATAAGCTTTTGTATGGATTGAGGGGTTAGGAAGGGAAGTAAAGGATTTGGAAGTATAAAGTTAGTTATATTATGTTTGGATTATATTTAATGAGAGAGAGGGAAGGGTATGGAGGTGTTATGAGGCAAAGAGAATACAAGCATTATAAGAACTTCACTTCCCCTCCATTTCCCCCCAAAATCGAGAGGAAACAGAGGGGAAGCGAAGTGTTTTGTCATGAAATATATATATATATATATATATATATATATATTTTAGTGTATAATACACTCCTCTATTTATTTTTAAAAAATTAACGATTATTGTCTAACCAAACAAAAGAAAAAATACTTCCCTCCCTTCCCTTCTCCTTTCTCTTCTTCCCTTTCATAACTGCCATTTTCCTTCAAACCACACCTCCCCTCCCCCCTTCCCCTCCCCTTCCCCCTCAATCCAAGTGAGGGCTAAGGGAATAATTTCTAGCATAACAAATCATAACAAAAGGCGCGAAACTTAAGATATTATTTCTAAGACACAAGCAGCAATTTGTAGTCCAAAATCCAAATCAAGCTTAGGATGGGAATGTCACAACCTAAAACATGGAGAATTACAAGCCACACATAGCAGTGAGAACTTATTCAAGGCCAAAGAAGGATAGGGAAGGAAGAAATAAATAAAATGACATACCATATCACCAGGTAAGTTTCCAAAGCCTGCCAAGCATATAACTGTAAAGCACAGAATTAAGGCCACAAAAGCAATAGTGAAAGTAGTAAGCCTTCCCAACATCCAACACACCACCCCGCAAAGTATGCAAGTTACAACAGACAATATTGCATTTTCACACAAGGATACACTTTCCTTTCGGGTTCCATCTGATTGTATTGTAAGGGCCTGTTCCAAGCTCAAGTAGAGGATTGCACTTCTTGTCAAACAACGTCGCCCTTGCAGGCATAACTGAAGAATATCAAGGAACATTAACATATGCCTAGCAACAAGAGAGATTATGGAAGGCAAGAAATAACCAAACCAAAAAAACAAAGCAAGTCTTGCATCTGAGTCTCATATCAAGTGAATAAGTGGACGCATGGCATGTGTTCAACATCGCAATGACACCCACCACAAAAATAAAAAAACACTGGATACTTTTTATCACCAAATGATCTCAACTGGTCTTTTAACTTTTTTCTTTTTTTTTTTTGTGGGATTGGTGGGGAAAATGTTCCAACCAAATAAACCAACAAGATAAAATAGAATACTTAAAAATCATATAACCTTAAGCCGGATCCATTAAGAGATGGAACCCCAATTTTCTGACTCTAGTTGGATCAGAAGTAAAATGACCATTGAAGTCTTTCTACTCCAGCTATGTTTGCTCTCCAGATAATCGCTAATAAGGTCTCACACTAGTATGCTACAAAAAGGATACATCCATAAACAACAGCAAATTCTGTACCAGAACATGACCACTGAACATCATGCACAGGCCCTTCTTTACCTGCCAAACCAAGCACCAAGTGTTAGCAAATAAAATTCATGCTATTGTACAAAAGATGAAAAAGAAATTTGTTGGGGGTGGAGAGAAGGGGGAACATACGAAGTGGGACGACTCCTTCATGAGTCCCATCTGTCGTCAGGTAGTTTAACTTTGATTCTCCATAGTAACTCTGGTTGGTTTTATCAACATCTGACTGCACCACAACTAGGAGCCCTGTAGAACCAGCGTTCCAATTCAGCTGCACTGTTGAACAGCGGAAGAAACTCCTTCGGGCAACAGGTTGACCCTGTGAATTGTTTCCACAGACAAATATCTGTACACTGGCAGGAATCCCCTGCAAGAACAAATGGATGAGCTGGAGTACAAAATTCTTCATCCTTGAGATGTAAAATATTCAATAGCATGCATGTTTTTAGAGGTATTTGTTATCCTCAGTTATTTCCTACTCTCTTTTTTTAGCTCACATTATGTGTGGTTCCTAGCCCCACTTGACCCCAACAAGGGTCGAAGGAAGAAGAGAAAGAAGCAGAATAAGAATATTGATTGAAATAAGGCTCTGACCTAAAGGGGGAAAGCGAAATATAAAAAGAAAAAAAACATAATTTGTGGTCCCTGGATATTCCAATCCAATGTTCGAAAATAAAAACAAAGTTTACCTACCAAAAAGGAAATTAAAAAAAATCTTTCCACTGCCTAGATGGTACTTGAAAGAATTTTGAAACTCCACTTTCTCATTTTGGTTCCTAACAGGACCGAATTTAGAGAGAAACCAAAGACCAAATAACAACACAAATTTTCTGTGAGCTAAATCTTTGTATAATTCTTGGCCTCTAATCCAAAGACTGACCCAAATTGGAGAGGTGAAGCTTGTAATTATGATCCATGCATAAGCGAAGGCTCTGAATTGAGGGTTCGGTCAGTAGAAGTGAAATCCTGATCTGCATAGATCCCCACCTTTTCTTTCCTTTCAATAATTTCCTAGAATCTTTCTGGAGCTGTGGATAACATACCTTAGATTCTGGAACAAATGCTGCTACATGGGATCCAGGACTCTTGGAAAGCTCTACAGCAGCAACTCCAGGATTCCTAAGCCGATTCGTTATTCCTTTAGAGAAATCCCCCACATCAAAAAATTGTATCTCATTTGTAGCCATGCGACATGCAACAGCTTCATCAGAGCTAAATCGTATTGAGGGCCTGAAGGATGTTAAATCAAATAATTGAAAATACATCAAGACTTCAGCTATCAACTTCAGCTATCAAACTTTAAAAATATATAAGGAATGTAACTGAAGCCATAAGATGCAAATCAAAGTTATGTTTAATAACAATTCCATACAACGAGGAGACAAAAACAAAGTAAATATAAAACCTTCGTTATTAAGCATACCATGTGGCTTTTGTCGTGTTCTTCTGGAACAGATGATAAACAGAGTCACCAGTCTCTGTCTTCCATAAGATCACATTTTTTTCCTGTGGTGATGAGGCTTTTTGAAAGGTTTGAAGGTAAGTCCCATGTGGGGACAAGGTGGCAGCGAGAAGGTTGGGGATTTCAAACGACCTGATCTCTTTGGAGCTTTTGCAATCATATATGATAATGATAGAGTCAGGTTTCAAAACCATTAGTTTAGACCCATCTTCAGTAAACTTTGCATTAGTGCAGGGAATTCTTTCGAGCTTGATGATGGGTTGATCATTGCTGTAAGGGGGTCCAGTCCAGAGAGCAAGACCCTCTGGCCCTCTAACTGTGGCAAATGACATCATGAAAGCAAGAAAATCAAAGGAGGGGAAAAACATATCAAAATAATACTAAACAAGTAGTGAAGAAATACCGAAAATCTCCAAAGAAGGTGATGGGTCTACAACTGCCATTACAGGCCAGTAGAGGTTCTCTGAAATCAAGTGGAAATCAGTTATCCGCAGATTCCAAAAAATCTTCAGCACTCAACACCATTTAAAATTCTTGTGTAGCAGAAGAAGAAGAAGAAGAAGCGATAAATTTTATCTTAATTGCAGGAAAATGAATGTAATTACCCTAATGACAGGATGACTATAGCAATTAAATTATATGAGAATCAAAGTTCAGGGGGAGTTGGAGAATAGAATTTGAGTTTTTCTGTTTGGGAAAGTTCAAACTCAAAAGTATACAATAGGAGCCAAATTAGTATTGAGGCTAGAAACTAATTGATGGTTCTAACACTAACAGCCGAAAACCATTTTAATTTAGCTCACAGGTCCAAACATGCAATTTTGAATGGATCAATTAATACAAAATCTAGAGTCTTTTCCTCTTTTATTTTTGGGTAGCTTAGTGTATAGCTGGAAATATGTGCATAGTTGTGAAGGAATTTCATTCAGTTAAGGTGTTTGTCATTGCTTAAGTTTTAGCTTTTAGCTTATAGTTCAACAAAAAGTTACGAATATCCAAATAAGTCAGCTTATAACTTTTTGCTTACAACTTCTGATTCTAAATCAACAAACACAAATTCTACTAGTTAAAAGCTACAAGTTAACAACTTTAACAAACAATTGTAACTTCTCTTAAAGTTATAATTACGTATTTTCAGCTATAATTTATAAATTCAAAAGTTCAGTTACACCAAACACCCTAAGGTGACAATATAATAATACAACTAGATGAATGATTTTCTTCAATTGGATGGCTGGTATGCATTGTTTTATTGATTAATCATTTGATTTAAATGTTCACCAAATCACAAGCAAATAAAGAGGAACAAAATCACACAGAAACGTACTGAATGACAATCAATCCAAACAAACGTAAATCTCGAAACATTTTAGATATAAATGCATATACGTATACGTATACAAATAGATCAACAGGTGAAGCAAAACCCTAGAAAGTGAAAATTAGAAGCAAAGATGAATTAAAACCATTTTGGTTCGTATCGATATTTACGATTTGGGGAGAGAAAAAAGGCTTTACAGAGAGAGAAGCATACCCAAGGACGACCAGATTCAAGAATGGAGAAAACTAGTATTGAGTTCGAGAGTGTTAGGACTTCAAACAACGATTGGGCCTTTGGGCTGGGAAGAGAAATTGGATGAAGTAGCCATTCAAGCCCATCCCTATTAAATGTTTGTTTGGTTACATATTTTTTAAAGCCATGAATTTTTTTGTTTTGTTTTGTTTTTGGAGTTTTAGGCTAAATAAGTTAAAAGGAAAAAATTATAATTATTTGGTTACCTAAGGCCTGTTTAGGCTAGCTTTTAAGCTGATTTTTTTTATAAAAAAAGTCAGTTTTTAAGCTACATTGTTTGGTTTTAAAAAAAACTAACTAATTTTTTTTATCCCTTAATCCAAGGAGAAAAGGTAATTCGTATCCTAAATATCCTAACTTTTTTCAAACAAAATTATTATAATACTTTTATATAAAAAAATCAACACAACTCACAAAAACAAAAAAAAAATCATACCAATATCTCAAACACTACAATTTAAAAGCTAAAAGTAAAGGTATTTTAGATATTTCAATAAAAAGCAAAAAAGTAAAAAAAACTACTAAAAAAAGTTATCCCAAATAATTTTAAACTTTTTTTTATTTTTCTTTTTTATAAAAAAAACTAAATTTCTTAAAAATCAAATTTTTTAGACATCTCAGATAAGCATGTCTTTAATTTATCAGTAAAAACGCAATTCATAGTTTTCTTTTAATTTATTTTTTGACTTTTCTTTTTTACTTTATTCATAAAGAAGAGGAAAAAAAAGGCAGAAATGGCACAAAACTTTTTATTATACATTTTTTTCAGACTCCACTTATCATGAGGAACTAAAAAAATTTAAAAAAAAAGTATTAATAAAACAAAATATATATTTAATTGTGTTTTAGTATATTTTTTTTCATCTTTAGTGAGTTTTTTTAAACTTTAACCCAAACGAACACAATTTTTAAGTCTCTCTCATCACAAAAAACTGAAAAAGTAAAAACTTGGAATTAAAATCTTTTTTAAAAAAGTTCTAAAAACTGGAAAAAAAAAAACCTTAAACCAAACGCACGCTCTATTAAGTTTACTAACGGGGATAACCTCACTAGAGAATTGCATTCATAGTCGATTTAAATGGTCACGCCCCACTCGTTAGAGTTTAATGGAGTCACACAAGCACAACTACATTACTAACGAATCTCAAAACTTTGCAATATTAATCCAATTTATATAAATTGGGGATCACAACAACCGTTCAATAGCAATTGAAGCAAACTCTATGGTGAAAATTCATATATATATCAACTTTAAAACATAAGATATATAGTTTTATTTGTTTAGGTAATGAGAGATATTTTCTGTGTAATATAAAAAGAAGCTGTAAAGATTAATAGATCTGAATTTCAAAAGAATTTCAGAAGTGTATGTGACCACAATACAGATATATAATTAAACCCAATTCAATATAGTCCAAGTTAAATTCAAAATAACTCACAAATAAAATTATTGAAATAACCACAATTGTATCCTAAATTTAAGTCTGAATAATAGTGAAATTACTTTTTAGTAGTAATTGAAACAACGTTAACCAAATAACTTCCAATTAACCATAACCAAAACACTTATTACGTTGTACAATTAGATCGAATAAGCCACTTTAGAATAATATTCAACAACTTGTGCACCTTAAATAATAGTTTTAACTAATTATTAGTTCAATTTAAAAG
This sequence comes from Heliamphora pulchella, assembly GCA_032270985.1. NCBI lineage: Eukaryota > Viridiplantae > Streptophyta > Magnoliopsida > Ericales > Sarraceniaceae > Heliamphora > Heliamphora pulchella. The sequence continues at coordinate 5,266,141 of JAULJZ010000019.1, read as the reverse complement.
ATTTGTATAAGTATTGGTCTTATTATTAAGATTTTTGAAGATAGAGTTCTATTTTCAAATCTAAATATTGATTATGACATATTTATTCTTATTTATAGATAGAGTCACATTTCTAAAGATTTTACTTGTAACTTTTAAAATTTTATAGCTTTCAATGTATAGATTAGTTTTTAATAAAATTAATATTTTTGAAACATACTCATCAAGACCAATCAAATAAGATCTATATTAAATATAAAATTATGTAAAAATAATAAAAATTATAATTTAATAATTTTCTTATTCGCTTAAAACAGAGAAATATCCCAGTTTAACAAAATAACAACTTTCTATGCCTTTTCTTATTTTTCTCAATTTTAAAACTAATTTTCTTATTTTCAAAATTGTAACATTTCTCAATTTAAATTTCTTATTTTCATAATTGAAATTTTTCTCAATTTAAATTTCTTATTTTTAAAACTAATATTATTCTTATTTTTAAAAATGAGAAATTTTCCAATTTTAAATTTGTCAGTTTTAAAACTAATTTCTTCAATTTTAAATTTGTCAGTTTTAAAATTAACTTCTTCAATTTTAAAGTGATAAATTTTTTAATGGTTATAGTTATTTCTATTTATAAAGAAGTAACAATTTAAAAAGATTAATTGAAATAAGGGTATATTAGGTAGATAAAATATAATATGAGCCAAATTTAAAAATAAAAAGACACGAGACTTATTTTTTTTATAATTTTTAAATATGGGACTCTGCTAAAGAAACCCCTAAATAAGAACACTCTAAATGTATATAAAAATTAACAATTCATGTCACACCCAAACCCCAAACAAAGAGAACCAAGAGGAGGGCAGAGAAAGAAAAGTTTTGAAAAAACAAAGTGTGACGTCCCAAAACCAGGGACATCTAGAGCGACAATAACTAATAAATGTGCGAGAAATTTAAGTAGTGATATTACTCATATATAGCAAAAGAAATTAAAGTAGAGTAGTATTTAAGATTACAGACTCGAAATAAAAGTTTTGAGACAAAAGAAAATATATGACAAGTGGCATTGGATCAAGTAGCCAAAAAGGATATGACGCTATGGACCGGTGAGACTCTAGCTCATGGGAGCCAAGGCTTCACTTTTTCGTCTACAACGTCACCGGTTGGTGCCTTTGACTCTTTAAAACTTGGCATAAAACGCCATGAACTAACGCCCAGAGAAAACAACATACATATACAAGTATTTCTCATGCAGCAGGTCACAAAATAACACAATGCATTATGACAGGAGACATGACAAAAATAATGCTGTAAGTTAATTACTAATCCTAAGTTTAAAATCTTATGTTATTCTAGGTTTTCTAAATGGGGTGAACCATCCTAACCCTGATCTCAATCACGCAGATCAAATCTACTGACTGACAAAGGGCGTTCCTTTAATCGTGGGATGATTACGTTGTCGAATTAAGTATCCAATCAGATTATCACTGACGACAAAGTGCAGGGGATCACATCATCGACACGGTCTGGCCCTCGAATCTCAGGTTAAGATCTAGCGCGGGATCGCGATATGTATAACTTCTATCAATTCACCACCCGATCTATCATTTACCAAAAATTCACAAATAATCTATGCATATAGCACATGGGGACCTACCCAAAAATCTTAATATTGAAGTAGGTAACAACCCTAGAGTTTGATTTCATCTTTCCGTTAAGATTTTAGTGAACTGTGTAAATCCCGACCTAATGATGATGAGACATGTTATATTATGTTAAAATCAACGCACCAGAGAGTTAATGCCATGAATATGATTTTTTAACATATAAGAAAAATGTCCCAAATGAAGGTAGAATCACACTAACATGCTAAAAAAAAGAACATAATATGTACGTGCCAAAAATTAAACGAAACTTGCATGTAAGCAATTTAACTGCTAATAATTACGTAAATAATTTAATACAACATCACACATCCTAATCATTCAAACCATGCATGGCACAAACATAGGATACCAAAATAGGAGCATTAAACACAGGCACATTAAACCACATTTAGGATTATTATTTTAGCCTCTGTTTTTGGGGCTTTTAAAAAATCTATGTTTTGAGTTAAATTTTGAAAATTGGCAGGTAATATATTTGGGATGTTCTGAACATTTTTTATGAAGAAATTTTTTTTGAATTTGGCCTCTAAGGCATCGGTTTTTGCAAAATAAAAATGTGTGACAGAATAGTAAACATGCTTCAGCAAGGTGACGTGATTTTCAGTCGGTTTAGAAAATTAAAATGGAGGATCTATCCTTAGTGGTTGATTTTTAAATTTTTTATAGAGATAGGTATACGAGTTATGAAGCTCGGAGACTTGACCTTGCATCAAAATCATTAATATTTTAATTTATATTAATTTTCTATCAAATAATGTCCAAATTTGACACATCTTGGGAGAATCAACACAACTTTCTCTAAACTCAAGTTTTTTGAGTGATTCATAGGGGTTTAAAAGATAAAATAAATGCCTAACCAACCACACTGACTTCATGCAAAGAGCTTGTTCCTACAAAAAATGATGTTAGTTTAAAGTTGTCATTCCAACCATTTTATACATGCAAATAACATTAACATAAAACTACAGTAAAAATTTCAAAACATAAGCACGAGTCTAGATCCAAAAGAAAAATGGAGAAAAGTCGGATATTTAGCAAAAAACGCATCTGGACAGATTTTAGCTCAAAATATTCTTGTAAGTTCTTGGCTCCTAAGTTCATGATCCATGCATGCATGGTTATATCTTTCTTATAAATGATTTATATAAGAGTTATATACTATTTTTGAGGATCAAAAAAAAAGAAAAAAGAAGAAGGGTGAATGAAGAGAGAAAATAGAAATGAAAATAGGGCTCTAAAACCTCATGTCGTGATTTAAGTAAGGACCTTGAGCTCTTTTGATTTTTTGCCAAGAAGACCAAGATTTGAGAGAAAAGAGTGTATATAGATGTTGTTCCTACCTTGATTTAGGGATTAAAAAGTAAAAGTTTGAAGAACTTAAAAAAAAAACACCCAAAAAAGAAAGTCTCCATGTTAGAACACCAAGAACTCTTCATCCATTCCTTTCTCTCTCTAGACTACACTGCCAACACTAAGAATTTTTTTTTGAAGAAATATTTTTTGCTCCTACTAGCTATAGAGAACCATGGTGGTGGGGTTTTTTTTTTTTTTTCTCTTTTAAACTCAAATGCTTAGTGGAGGTGTAATGATTTCTTATGTAAGATGGGCATGATTTAAGTCACTAGGTGTGCATACATGTATGACAAAAAAATAAAAAAAAAGAGGTGGAGTGTGGGGGCTCCCAAAGTGGCTGGCCAAGGGGAGGGTTTTGGCTCTAAGTTTGAAATTTTATTGTATTATATTGTTATATTGAATATTTGATGATATATTTATACTACATTGTTTAAGAATTTGGTTCAAAAATTAATTTAATGTATATTTTAAATCATGAATATTAGATATTTGAATTAATATAGTAGTTTTATGTTTTGTACTTTAGTTTTACATTTTATTTTAATTATAACATTATTTAGTTGTCGTGGTTAGGCTAAATTACGCTTTTTATGTAATTATATGACTCGATGCATATTTTTGATTACTTTTATACTAGTTTTGAATTAAATTGGTGAATTTAGGTTTAAAAACTTAATTTCATAATTTAATATTATTTAATCATTATTTAATCATTTACGTGGTGTATTTATAGTTTAATTAAGTTTTTTTATATTAATATGAGATCTTAGCTTAAAGTAAATTTGATTATTATATTAGAGCTTTTATATATATATATATATATACACTAGATTTTTGTGTTGGAGAATGTGTGTTGGTGATTGTATTTAGGTGGTGTAATTTAGCTTAGTATTTTGTAGTTTAATATTTTAATCACCATTATAATTAAATTTAATCTTTTAGAATGTCTATTATTATTATTATTATTATTATTATTTGAGATAAATTACACTCACTTCTGCTCAAGTTAAATATAAGGACCTCCCCTGTTAGCTTTCTCAACACACGCCGTTAACGAAAAGTACTTTATTTTACAATTTTACCCTCCAATTATAACACGAGGAGAGAGATAAAACTTCAGGTCCTTCGACTACTTATGTTCCTTATTCATCTCATTCTTCCACAAATCTCATTATATATATATATATATGCACAATAAATTTTTGTATTGAAACTGTAGAGGATTAGGATAGGGATCTACTGGTCCCGTCCAAGCTGGCTGTGACGTCAGGGAAGAATGCCACGTGCGAACCTACACAAGAAAGGGATGAGATGCCCGCCGGTAACTTTACACCGGTGGACCCTCCGACGATTAAGTCAGGCAAGGGGTTTTAGAGAGAGAAGGGAGAGCTTAAGAGTAAATTTGAGCAGAGTTTTAGCTAGTAAAATGGAGCATACCTTTTCTTCTGAAAATGTTAGCTATTTATAGGTGACAATATACTTGACTCGACTGTGGGGTCCGACCCGATCTGAGCAGATCGGGTTGTACCTCTTCTCTCTGATCAATGCATAACAATTAATGTCTTGATGGTGACTTATCAGAGCCATCATTGAATATCTCTGCAAGATATCTCTGCAGATGCCTTTTGT
>JAULJZ010000019.1:5247884-5260264 GCA_032270985.1 Heliamphora pulchella | reverse complement strand
TGGCCACAGAAAAAGTAGGACGCCCATGTAGCTTCCAACACGAGCTTTGTAAGTGTCCTGCTCTCCACAATAATAGCAGGACCTGGTGTCACGTCCACCTCGGTCTCTACCTTGTCATCCATCACGACCTCTACCTCGTCCTCCATCACCACAGCCTCCATCACGACCTCTAACGCGAAAATCACCTCGACCTCCGCCTCGAAATGCACCTAGGGCTGTGTGATCACCCTGGTCAGCAGTAGTAATACAAGGTCCGTCTGTACTAATTGCTCTGTTCATTCTCCTGAAAATCTCAGATAAAGAGGGAATATCTGACCCAGCCAAAATCTGTGAACGTGCTGAGTTAATTTGTTGGTTCACCCCAGCTAAGAAACATACAACCAAGAACTGCATCCCTTGCTCTCTGAAAACCTCGAACCGATTGGTGAAGGGGACTAAACGATCATACTCATCTGCTAATACCTTGAACTTCATGAAATAATCTGAGAAAGGCCGTTCTCCCTGCTGTATTCTGAAGATACTCCGCATCACATCATATAACCGGGATAGGTCATTAGTCAAGGCAAATGTCTCCTCGAGTATTGCCAATACCTTTCGAACAGTCGTGGCATTAGCCACCAGAATCTCAACGAAGAACTCCATTGAATTCAATATTTTACTCAGTAATCGGGTGTCATCTCGCTTCCACCGCTTATACTCATCAGATCCCTTCTCAAGAGGATCCTCAAACAAATGGTCTTCTTTTTTCATACCTTCAACTGTAAGTAATACTTTTTTCTTCCATAATATATATGTTTGCGGTCCAGTCAATTTCGAATTCACCAATTGTATGGATGACGAAAACACATCTGTGATTCCTCCTTATCTATCAGGTCTCACTGGAGAATCTTCAACTCTTGTGGAACTTTCCTTCGACATCACAATAACTCAATTGCAAACCTCAAGGAATCACGAGGAAACAAACCAACAAGCAAAACTACGCACCCACACCTTCAATCATTCTTATATGGACCGTGATTCACACCGTCAACTTATCTCCATAAAATAAGAAATACTGCAGTATTCCTTAGACCCTCAAACCAGCAGTTGGTGAAAGACCCTTAAACTGCGAATCAAACAGTCGTCGGAATAGTTGCCGGTCGCCCAAAAAGTCGCCGGAAAAGCGACAGAAGGTGCTATTGGTGTTGAGTAAGGACAATCGACGTTGGAAAGTGAGAGAACAAAGGCCGTCGATGCTGGAAATAGGTAGAACAGGGGTCGTCGGCGTCGGAAAGAGAGAGAGCAGAGGTCGCTGGTGCTAGAAAGAGGGAGAAACAGGGTCGCCGGTGCTGGAGGGAGTCTGTCGAGGGCTGTGGAAGGGTCGTCGTTGGTCAATGAAGGGAAAAAGTGGTCGGTGGTGGTGTTTCGTTGGTCGTCGGTGGTTAGGGAAGGGTCGTCGGGGTTCGACGGTGGACGATGTTGGTCATCGACACTGGTTTGGTGGTCGACGAGTACTGTGGCTGGAGGAGGGTGAGGGTTTCGTGGTTGGTGGCTATGGCTGTGGCTGTCGGCACTGGTTTAGGGTTTCGTGGCTGGTGGCTGGTGGCTGTGATTTAGGGTTAGGGTTTGATGTAATCACTGGTTTGATGCTAGTGGCTGGTGGCTGGAGGAGGGAAGCTAGGGTTAGGGTTTCGTGGAGGCTAGGGTTTTACGGTGGCTCTGATTCCATGTTAAGAATAATGGGAAGCTGTGCCCTAATGGGTAGGCACACATTCTTATTTATAATAAAACTAGGGAACCACTATTACAACCATACACGTACACACACCGGATAATAATTATATAATAATAATAATAAGCTACTAACAGTCACAGATAAAGAGGACCGGAAAATTTTATTCTGCATCCTACCAGTAGTCTGTAGAGCTAAACCAAACCAAACTAAATCTTGAGTGCCATGTCAATTTAGTTCTTTCCATCCCCCTAGTATCTCCATTAATTGTAATCTTATCTTTTTAGTCTATTCGCTTTCTACTTATTTTCAATTGGTGCGATCCCCACACATCGCTTTCTCATTGCATTAAAACTCATTTTATTCGCGTTGTGTTTTTTAGCTATCCAACATTCTGTCCACATAGTATCGCTGGTCTGATTGTTGTCCTATAAAATTTTCTTTCAATTTTGCATACTACCTGGTTAGCTCTTATGATTAGTATCCATTGGTCAGAGTTTCTGATATAGAGCAAATTTTCCCCGTTCTCAATGCTAGTGAAACTTTCATGTTGTCCTATAAAGTTTCCTTTAAATTTGGCATCCTACCTGTTTAGGTCTCCTCCTTAGTATCTATTGGTCAGAGTTCCTGTTATAGAGCAAATTTTCCCCGTTTTTAAATGCTAGTGAAACTTTCATGTGCTAAGTGAAATGTGTGAGACAGACATATTGAATACTCGAGAGGAAAATATCTTCTGTTTTCTTCTTTCAGACTCCAACATTTTTTATTTCCTAATAATTTAATTTTTTGGTCTGTAGTTTTTATATAAATTCAACCAGTATTTAAACTGTATTGTTGTTAAAATTATATCCTAAAACAACCGTAATCAAGCTGTCTTATGTATGTTGTCATGCTGACTTGTCCATTACATAGCTACTATATCTATATATGACTGTTAGATGTTCTGTTCAGTTCTTGCGTTGATTGCTTTAGTGTAGCACTTTATCGGAGAGAGATATCATATATATCGGGTGTTCTGTTTTTGTGTTGTTTTAATTATTATTGTTTTTTGATAAGCTCTTATTGTTTTCTAGTTGTCATGTTGCCCTGGGGAATGTTGAAGATGCGCTCCAATATTTCAGCAAGTGCTTAGAATCAGGGAGTGATATCTGTTTGGATCGTAGAATTGTAATAGAAGCAGCCAATGGCCTACAAAAGGCTCAGGTACTGCAATTGATATTTAACATTTGTGGTGTTGCTCGCTCAGAAACCATTTATTAACTGCTATGTTCTTACAGAGAAGTTATGGTTATAGAAGCCAAAAAGGAAAAAATAGAAGAAAGGGAGATGTGAAGATGCCCATTTCATTTCTATCGAAAATTGTTGTAGAATCTGGTATGAGTGTGTGCTTGTGCGGTGCATTTTATGATTCATTAAAATATGTTTGATTGCAGGGTTATTCTCATTGGGATTGGAATAGTGATAGCATATGGGGCATAAGTTATACCATGGAGTAAAGGGGGATAAAAATTGATGGCTTAAAGAATTGGATATGATGTATTTATCAATAGGATTGTGGAAGATAAATTATACTTTGGGATAAAGTCATGGGATAAAGCATTGGATATGATGGGATTATGGATAGGACAATGCATAGGATAAAGAGATGGGATAAAGGATATAATGGAATTATATAACATATAATTGCTTCTACTATGTTCTATTTGCATGGGATATATAATTGAATAAAGAGATATAATTAGTTTTAAACATTGACTTTAATAGAAAATAGTCCAGAGAAGCCTAATTCCATTAATCCCACCCTTCTCTAGGTTGAGTTATCCCCACATTTAAACAAATTCGGCATAACTCATCCAAGTGGCTTAATTTTAAGACTACAATTTGGCAAACCAACTGTTTTTTCGTTGTTCATCCATGGTTCTTTTCTATTTAGATACTTGACAATCTCTTCTAAGCCAATTTCAAGCATAGACATGACTGGTGCATTTAATGCCCTAGTTGTTTCTCATTTCAACAAATTGACATTTTCCAGATATTTAGTACAAATACTTGGCGTACTTTAAATCCTCCTCTACTCAGGTTGCCATATAAACTATGTACTCATACAGAACTTGCTCCTCATTTCTTCGAGGAATTAATGATTTTTCAATTTATAAGTAAAGATATACAGTTGTTATGCTTATACAGATCTGCAACAATTGGGCACCGGGTCAGGAAGAGGCTTATATTCAATATGTTTGAACAAGAATTGCTTATCATATCATGAAATATTGGGTCACTGGCAACATACTTTTGCACAGGAAGCGGTTTTGTATTTTGTCTATTGAGCACATGAGCACAATATCTACGATTTTCTAACTTTATTGATTGATTATAATTCGGCCCCTGTTTGGCATTTCTAAAAAGCTGTTTTTTTTTTTTTGCAAAAAAGCTAGCTTTTAAGTTGTACTGTTTGGCATCTCTAAAAAGCCACTAAATTTTTCACTTTTTTTCTAAAAAAAAAAAGTTTATACACATCCCAAACACTAACTTTTTTTTGGAGAAAAATGACTATAATGCCCTCACTTTAAAAAGTCAACTTTACTAACAAAAGCAAAACAAGTTGTGCCAGATCCCGTACACTACAACTTAGACATTTTAGTAAAAAGCAAAAAAGCAAAAAAGTAGTTCTAAAAAATTATCCTGAACAATATAAACTTTTTTTTTCTTTCTCTTTTGTCTAAAAATGCTAAAGCTCTTAAAAGCCAAGCTTCGTGGACATCCCAAACAGGGGCAGTTATGGTTCCTTCTTGTATTACTAACCTTTCTCACCTTCTGTAATTAGCCATTTTATTGTGGATTGAAACATATGATGCTTTTGTGGATTTTTTTCCCTCTTTCCTAACAGGGTGATTTTTCCTGACTGGCAGAAAGTGGCAGAGTGTATGAACCAGTGTGCTGAACTTTTGCGACAGAGAACTCACAATGCAGCAAGTAGTGCTTTGGAAAAAATTTCTGATGTCGTGTCAATAAGTTCTTACTCAGAGAAATTACTTGAAATGAAAGGAGAGGCTCTTCTCATGGTCTGTTCCATAAAACAAATTTTCTATATTAGCTGATTTTATTTCCTGTGACAAAACTCGTATTTGTTGCAGCTTTGGTTTTTATTTTATTTTATTTTTGTTGTCTGGAAGTTTGGTTTCAGCTTTGGCTTTATTTTTTGTTGCATCTACCAGCTTCGGAGGTATAAAGAGGTGATTCAATTCTGCGAGCAAACTCTTGTTTTTGCTGAAAAGAATTTTTCCATGGTTGCTGGCAATAACAACTTAGTGCATGAGAATGGCCCTAAATGCAAAAAGTCATCTGTGAAGCTGTGGAGGTGGCGGCTGATGTCCAAATCCTACTTTCATTTGGGAAGGCTTGAGGTGGCTCTTGATTTTCTGGAGAAGCAAGAGCTATTGAGGTCTACTGAAGACAAGTAATGCATAATTTCTTCATATACAATTGCTACTGGTCATTATTCAAATAGGACATACCTTGCTTCAGTTTGAATATAGTGTTCAAATGCTAATTATTTAGGTGTGGGAGCAACATTTGGGAGTCATCAATTCCATTTGCCGTCACTGTTCGTGAACTTCTACACCGCAAGGTATTCTGGCTGATGTTTTCAGTACATTTTCTTACTTGGGGTTTGAACCATGATCCTAGATTTCTTACTGGGATAATTATAGGGTCCCATACATATTTGAACCGTCATTAGGCATAGTCGAAATGGAAGGTTCCGGGTACCATACTGGCTTTGGTACCATTTTCATTATTGGTGGCATGCATACTGTTACAGTATCTTTTTTAGTTTTAATTAACAACAAGAACAAAAACACAATTCTTGTTAATAGAAGAGAAGTAGGAGAGGATGGGAGAAATCTACCAAAGAGAATACGAAAGAAAAAAGAAAACAAACCAAAGCCTTTAAACTAAACAAGTTGCACTGTCCTCCATTCTATAGAAATCAAAAACAACGCGATCCCCTTAAAGGGGGGAGAAACTAAAACCCTCAAAGATGACAAATTAGACACTTGATCCCATAAAAAATCAAGAAATTCAGACTTGTCCTTTGCAGTCCATCCAAATGGCCCGCAAAATATAGAAGAAAACACAATTCCATAAAATGAAAACGCATCAACTTTATCATCTTGCAGCTGGTGCCAACTGAAGTGGTCTGGTTTGACTGTAAATTGGGCGTAATAACCTGGTACTCCGAAATCGTCCTAGACAGGCAGGAAAATTAGCTGGAACAGAACAGATGTGTGACATTTTAGCAGCTCATAACTCCCTTGAAGATTCACCATACCACCCACCTTGTAGAAAATTGCCAACTCACAACAGGCGGACTACTCATACGGCCCGTTATGGCTGGTCTCATATGGTACAGGATTGACAAATCTTCCTTGATGGTAGCAAAACTACTACTTCTAGTTGTTATCAGTACAACCATAACACTGATAAGCTCTGACTTTTTCGTATATCCATTGAACTGTCTCTTTTCTTTATCTTAACTTGGAATGGTGCTAGATAAATTTATGAAATTAGGAATTCAAAAGACAAGATTTATGGAATATGTCTGACCCAGTGGGAAAGAACTTTGTGGAATTTGTCCAATCCAGTAAGGCTATGCCATGTGTTGAATTTAAATTTCAAAATTCTATTAAGATATAATTGAATAGGGCAATCAATATGAGCCACTTGTATTTTTATATTTTAAAATTGTCTATAATCTATATAGTGTGTCTTGAGTAATTAATATAGTAATAGTACACTAATGTATGACAAATGTAATAAATTATAAATACATGTGACAGAAACCCATTAGAAAGGTAGACTATGATTTATAGTTAAAAACTCCATTTGGATTTCTCATTTGATTTGATTTTTTTTTTTATGCAAATTTTGTTATCTCCAAAAAATAAGAAGGAAGATGATGATCGCAAACCATTTCATTGACTTTAAAATCCTGTTACAAAAAAAGGATCAAGACCTTCAACCAAAACTTAGTAGCGTGAACAAGACTTTTGGCTTTTCAGATTAATTTGACTAGAAGAACTAGCAAATTATTGATAATGAGCAAATTTGAAAAAGGTACATTTTAAAAACCAAATCTGGCTCCATTTTTCGGCTCTATTTTCTTTCATGGATTGTTTTCAAATGTGGTCTATTTTTTTTTATAAAAAAATGAGGTTCCTATATTCAAGTTGAATTCGAAAATTTGAATTTTTTTTTTTTAACTAATGCTAACAAAAATTTTGTTCACTAAAGACAAAAAAACTCATAAAAAACTAGCTTAAAGTTACCAGCCAAAACAACTCTAAGTGCACTTTTATGTAGAACAGGATTAAGTGGTTTTCTTTGAAAATAAATTAAGAGAATAGAGATGAAAATAAGAAGAAACATGAGAAGATAAGATGCAAAGAAGAGAGAGTAAAGGACGAAAAAGGAAGAAAGCAGTATCTCCAAAAAATAAAAGGGAAAATGAAAATTGCAAACCATATTGACTTGAAAATCCTGATAAAATAAGTTCAACCCCCTAAATCAAAGTTAGTAGCGTGAACAATATTTTTATATTACTGTGCCATAACATTGTTGGAGATGTCTGGTTAACAGCCTAGCCTTTGCCTCATGAATTTGTCAGTGAAAAAGGAATCTTTCACAACGTAATTATTTATGGTTTAGAGTTTAGTAAAGTTCAATAGATAAAACCCAAAATATATCTCGTTACCAATATCAAAATAGCCAGGTACATTTTTTTGTTGTACCGAAGAGACTTCTTGAGCAAACTGGAGCCGCATGATAGTTTTAGATTTCTTATGAGGTCATTTGAAAATGTATAGTTCAATTAGTTACTCCAGTAATACCCTGCTCCTACATCTGTGGGTTACTACATTTTTTTGTTGTACCGAAGAGACTTCTTGAGCAAACTGGAGCCGCATGATAGTTTTAGATTTCTTATGAGGTCATTTGAAAATGTATAGTTCAATTAGTTACTCCAGTAATACCCTGCTCCTACATCTGTGGGTTACTACTGTAACAATACAATATTTTAAATTGGATTGATTTATTTTTTACTCAATATAATACAAAAGGCCAGTTGATTTTATTTGAAGTTACTTCTGAATATTTTTGTAATAAGTTTTTATGTCTAATGTTATGAACGATCATATGTAAATTTAATTTCAGAAATGTCTGATTAGATTTATTTGCATTGATATTAGGCACCACCTAATTCTGATTTTGATCGTCAGCGATAATCTTAAAAGAGGAGAAACTGCTGTGTCTGCCATCTTATTTCTTGCAGGATTGAAACTTCTAAACTTCTTTGTTACCTATAAAAGAAAAAGATTAAAACTTCTATGCTGCTCCTTTTTGTAGCAATTTGTTGTGCTTGATTTGTTTTCTGTTTATACTAAATGTCCTTGCAACCCTAAATAGTATGTTCAGTTCTCTATATGGAAAATAAATTTCATTGCCAATTGTTTCAACTACAGAATGCGGGGAATGAAGCATTTCAATCTGGGAGGCATACAGAAGCAGTGGAGCATTACACTGCTGCAGTCTCAACCAGTATTGAATCATGTCCTTTTGCAGCCATTTGTTTTTGCAACCGTGCTGCTGCACACAAAGCTCTGGGCCAAATTGTTGATGCCATCGCAGATTGCAGCCTAGCTATAGCTCTTGATGGAAGTTACTCAAAGGTTGGCCTTTAAAACCTATACTATGCGGGGTGGTAGCCTTATGTTTTCAGTTTATTTTGGAAAAATGGTTATTACATGATTCTTTAAAAAAAAAAAAAATTTACTCTTTTTATTTCTGTCAATGACATCATCATCTTCATCCTCTTCTCATGGATGACAGTTTGGTGGAGAATATTTTACTGCTTAACGGCATGGATAATTCCTTACATAGTGCGTTTGGAAACCACTATATTAAAGGACAAAGTAATTTATGCTACGCATCTAATTTCTTTACTATTCTGAGTATTATCTAGTTTGATGATATTGCTTTCCCAGTTCTGAAGTTTCTTTTGGTATCAGTTTCTTGTATCACCGCAACAATTTTATTTCCTTCTCTGATGATGATTTTATCAGCACTTGGATTTAGTTATTGCTAAAGTTTTGAATCCAGAAAGGGTTTTGTGGAAGCTAATATGAGGCCTTGATTTAGTTGTGGACTAGTGGAGACAGAATCTTATTTGGGACAATTAAATACACTTCATGAAGATTCTGAGATCCAATATGATTTTTGTGTGAGATTTGGGAGGGCATGTGTCATTGTCTTCTAATTCTTGTTTTTCTAGGTAGAAAAGAGCTAGATGGTGATACCCTATGTTACATGGAATTGGATACTGAGTGTTCGGAATGAGGATACGAGTGTTTGGAATGAGCAAGTTGATTCTGGTTGGTGACGTGATGGATATTGGCTGTTTCCCTAGGATTTTAGGGTGTGAAGTCGGAAGTCTCTTTTCCTCCCAATTTGACTCAGTGCCAAGGTCACCTTCACCTCCCAATTTTAGTTTTAAACTTTCTTTTTATGTTTTCTTGAAGTGGTATGAGATGTTTCCATTGATAGGGACAAGATATGGCTACGCAGTTGGAAAAGTTAAACTCTTAAAGGTAGAAGGTGAACTTGGATTTTAAGTGCTCTTTTAGTTTTCTTGTTTTACTTTGCTATTCAAGTACCTTCCTCCACTACCCTCACCTTGTAAATTAACAAGGGAGCTTCCTTTTTGGAGGATTTAGGAAAGTTAAAAAAAGTATAATATTGTAACTGGAATTATAGTCGTAACTCCAAAGATGTAGGGGTCACATTAAACTTAGTGATCATAGTGCTCTTTTGGGTGTGGAACCTTGGGGATTTGTCCAGGAGAGAGCTTGCTGAATGTTGTGGCTTACAATATTGGTGCTTTTTGAGTTTATTTTATATTTTATTGGGTAGTTTTGTAATTATCTATGTGTGACTCGTATATATATATTGTGTGGAGTGTATAGGCTATTTTAAAGTCTCTTCATTCTTACCCTAATTTTCTATTATTATCTCTCTTTTGTTTTTATCTTCTTCTCTCATTTCAACCGTAAATCACTATTTTATAATTCAACTTGGTATTAGAGCAATTCGGTCCAACCTTAGAACACACCGAAAAACTCTAAGCATCATTGCAAGTTGATTGTGGCAGGCTGATGTCATCATTCGTATGATGACTTCAGCATGACATTAGCCCTTGTACGGACGACGATCGCACTAAGATTCGTCTTGGTCTCATGGTATTTGTGGTATTTTTGTGATTTTTTTGATTTTTTTTGAAGTCGTTTGGTAGTTCATTCGATTTTTTGAATGTTTTGCGACTTCTCGAAACCCTAGTGTGAGATTTGGAAATCGCGATAAAAGTTGTGATTTTTGATGGTTGGATCTCATCCTCAAACCAAAAATCATAGTTCGAGACAGATTAGTGATCAGTTTGATGATTCAAAAGGTTTCTAATCGATATCGTTGACTTTCAAAACCCTAGCTCCTATGAAGCACAGATACGGACATTGACACGGACATGAGACACGACGATTTCCAGTGGCAACTCCAGAAATTTTAGTAGGTGAGGTCATTCACAAAATTAGAATCCCATTTAATATAATGGTTTTATTAATTTATTATCGTATTTATAAAAAATAAAATAGCGATATGTTGTTTTTGTTTGAGATATATATTTATTTGTTAGCTTATTTTGAATATTGATTGTTTAAAAGAATTTGACATTTTTTTTAAAATTTTTTTTATACAATAACAAATTTTTTTTTTGGAGAATGAAATTTTAAATTGAATATTATTTCGTCTTTTTGTTCTTCCATGTTACTCTTGAGATTGTTGTCTAAAGACAGAATAAGCTACTTATGCTATTTAGCCTTAATTAATTTTTATCATAAATCTTAATGGCTTATTTAATAACTTATGACTTAATAAATCACTTAACTGAAACTAAACATTTTTCACTTATTTTATATGATAATGATTTTTGAACTAAACATTACTTAATTACATTGTTTGGAGAAAAATTATTCAGTGGTCTTATTAAAAGAATATTCACAAAGAACCTCCAAAAAAAGATAAAGAAAATAACTAGAAAAGTGATGGAGAAAAAAGGTAAATAAAAAATCTAAAATGGTAAAAGAAAAACCGAGGAAACAACTAAACTAGCCATTGTTGTCGAATCATTCAAAGACTTGAAGTAAGCAAAAACCAAAAAATAGAAAAAGAGGGGAGAAGAAGAAGAAAGAGAAGAAGATGCAGACAAGTAGAATGAAAAATAGAGAGAGAAGCCGCCAAAAAATAGAAGGAAAAAAAGGAGAGTGCTTACTTAGAGGGCGATTGAAGGTCGTTGGTAATTGTCGCTAATGAGATTGAGGTTATCGGTGGTTGTCGAGCTCACTAGTGAGGGCTGCAGTGGGTAGTGAAGATGAGAGGCAGAGTATTTCTTCAAACTGTGCGCTGAGGCTCTTAGGTTTTTTTATTTCATTGTCGAGTTTGGCATGTCCGAAATTGGACACGCGTGTCCCTCGGCGTGTGCGACTGGAATTTTTAAGAAAAAATAGGACGCATCACATAGCGTGTCCGACACGTGTTCCAGCTTTCCCCACTCGTTGTGTCAAAACATAAACAGGCGTTTCTTTTCCCTTTGATCCCTCTTCCCTCGATCTTCTTAACCTAGCCTTTCCTCAGTCAGGCCTTTGACTGAGAGTAGTGCTTATCAAGATCTAGAAAGAAATGATGGCTTTCCTGTACACCTAGTAGATGTTTGTCTAGTGTGTCCGACACGGTTACGATTAGAGGTGTAATTTGGGCCCGGCCTGCCATCTCCTAAGCCTGACCCAAATCCAACGAGCTCCTACCAAATTTTGGGCTGGGTCGGATTTTTTGGGAGGGGTAGGCCCAGCCCCAGTCTTAGGGGTATACGGGCCTAGGCTCAGGCCTCGGGTTGAGCCATGTGCGGGGCTGGATGGGCTTTTTGAATTTTTTTTTTTCGAATTGTATTTAGTATATAAATTATTTATTAGTTTATTACTTTAGTTTATATGTTACTATAAGTTTTTATTACATATAAGTTACTAAAAGTTATTATTATTTATAAATTATAACTTATTAGTTTACTTATTAGTTATTAACTTATTATAAACTAAAGTTTATTTATAGTTTATAAGTTATTAGTTATTATAAAATATAAACTAAAATTTATATATTACTTTATAGTTTATGGTTTATAATTAATAAGTTATTAGTTATTAGTTTACAAGTTATTATAAGCTATTACTACTTTAGTTTATAAGTTATTAATTATAAGTTATTACTTATTACTTATTAGTTTATAAGTTATTATTACTTATAAGTTATTATTTATTAGTTATTATTATTTGAGTTTATACCAGGGTTCTAAATAATAGCCGTTACGTAACGGATCGGCCGTTACGTAACGGTATCTTCAAGGCCTGATCCCGTTACGCTTAAAGATATCGGTTGCAAAGAACATCGCCGCTGTAACGCCCGTTACACCCGTTACATAACGGGTAACAATAGTGTATCGGCCTGTAACGGCCGTTATAGACCCGTTACAAACGATATGGGGCCCGACACAATGACAACTGAGAGAAGTGAG
>JAULJZ010000019.1:5186264-5214052 GCA_032270985.1 Heliamphora pulchella | reverse complement strand
TCTTCTTCGGGATTTTGGCATTTCTACACTTCCTATGCGAATGTTTTGTGACAATCAGGCCGCTATTTTTATTGCTAACAATCCGGTGTTTCATGAGCGCACTAAGCACATTGAAATTAATTGCCACTTCATTCGGGATTTGTTGTTGCATAAACAGATTGCCACACTTTATATCCGTTCTGAAGACCAATTTGGTGATATTCTTACCAAGTCGTTGTCGCGTTCTACTTTTCATCGTATGCTTATCAAGCTGGGCATGTTTGATCTTTATACTCCAGTTTGAGGGGGAGTGTTGATAGTTTATTAGTTTTATTTTTTTTATATTTTTACTTTATTTTCTTAATTGGATTCTTGTACTTAGTTTGTCTTTTACCTAATAATATATAAATGATATGTGGGTGAAGGATGCTAATTAACCTCCCTAAACTCTTTCTTCTCCTCTCTTTTCTTCTACTATGTTTTTCCTTCTTCTTTCTTCAAATCCTAAATTCATTTTTACTATTCAACTGTTTAAATATGTGTAACCTCACAGTAAGGATACTCATTGCCTAGAGTACAGAATTAATGAGTTGTCGTTGTTTCAACTTGAACTGAAGGATTAAGATAGTTTTATTTTATTTTTTAAAATCTGCATAGTGACATCTGCATAGTGACCAACATATTCTCCGAATGCACATGACAAAGGATTCCCGGCAGTATATCCCGACCCAAACACGTCCAGATTGCCTTGTGCGTTAAGTCACTTGTCCAAGAAGGATTGACCTCGGGTGCCCTGGATCCCCGTATAAAAAGGGCGCCTTCTCGATCACGCAAGACATCTCATTAATTCACTTCCGGCAAAGTATCTCCATTGCCACTCACTCTCTCTCTTCTAGGGCTGTCTTTGGCTCTCTCTCCTCTTTCGCTTCTGGCCCTTATTGTCTAAGATCGTGTCATCTTTCCAGATCACCGCGGTCTTGTCACCTCGGAGTCTTGGAGCCCATTGTCCACAGTGACCCAACATATCTTTTCTTGCATTATATAAACCCAATTATAATAATGATTACATGGTACCTGGTACCTCTGGATGATACTTGGTATTCATTATTATAATTGGACTTTTTTTTTATTGATATTTAGGTGTTTAGATTTAGTTGGATCAACTTTAACAATGTGTTCACAATTTTATGAGCAGCAAAAATACAATTTTGTCCTGAACGATACACCGCCAACTATTCTTTGTTTTCAGAATGAAATCTAGTTTGTTTTCTTTAGTAACCTTTCTTTCTTTTCTTGAAGACGATTCAAGCTGGACTGCACAGGATATTTTATTTAATTAGGTTTTCAGCCTCCTAGCCACAGCTGCTACAAAATAGGAATCTCCAACAGTTAGTCCTGCATTAAAGGAAAGATGTCATGGAATTTTTAGAATTTATTGAAACAAACAGAGCTTTGAATAAGATTTCATCCAGAATGACATGGCTCATTTTGGTTTTACAAAGACCTGCCATCGTGGTCCGTAATTGAAAAAATATTACGGCTAACATCTGACGTGCTATTCAGAATTGTCTCATACTCGTACTGTTCTACATAAATAATAAACAAAAAATATTTGTTTTAGGAACTCTTTTTTGGTTTGATGTTTTTGGTTTTATGTATGTGCACAATGCACTTGAAAACGGGTCGAGTTCCTCCCCATTTTGTTCTCTCCATTTTCGTCCAATTTGGGTGAGTATGGCCCACCTCGGTTACACTTTGATTATCGGAACTATTCATTTTGTAGCCTCCAATGTAGATCATCCTTGTAAAAAATAATGTTCTGTCATGTATCATAAAATACCTGAACAACTAACAAAGATTAACGGTAAATAAGTTGCACTGTTTCTTCAGTTTTTTTTACGTGCCTATATATGATGAACTTGATTTTTTTGCATTGGAGGATCTATACACTAAGAGCTACATGAAGATTGGTTCCGATCATCAAAGTGTGATCGAGGTGGGCCACTCTCGCCCAAAATATCTTAACCCCTTGAAAACTTTAATATTATGTTATATTTGCTTATGTTGGTTGTTCAGGTTGATTCCTGGAAGTATCTAACCAGCAAATCTTGGAGTTGTCTCCCATAAATGGAAAATCTTGAAGTTGGGAGTGATCTTGTCTGAACTGAAATATTATGTTATGCTGCTTAGGTTGTTGGGCAAAAATCAGTTCATGCTTTGAGTTTGTAGTTGTCTGATTAGTAATTTGTCACTGAACAAAGATATTTACTACTTTTGTTAGTTCCTGGTATTTAATGTAAAGATTTGACATATATTTTAAGGAAGAAAAAAAACTATTGGTGTCGATGAGCAATTTTAGGCCGTTGTTTTTTTTTTTAAACATAGATCTTCTTCTTCTTCTTTTATTTATACTATTTAATAAAGGGAATTCATAATCACATTTTTGACAATTCCAAAAATATCCACAAAATAACTGTCAACTCCACCCATAACCCAAGGGATACAATTAGGGGCGTAAACGAATCGAACTATTTATGAACAACTCGCGCTCAGTTTGGATAAAACTCATTTGTGTTCGATTTATTTAATAAATATACTGTTCATGAACACTAAATGAAGCTCGTTTATTAAACGAATTCAGCCCGTATAAACTCGACTTGTCTCGTATAAGCTTGTTTAAAGTTTGTGAAATTCGTTTAAAAGTGTATACAAATACACTTATTAAATTTGATCTTTTAATTTTATGACAAGAACTTAATTTTACTTGAAAAAAAAGCTTAAATATAAACTCGAGCTCGAACTAGCTCGTTTAGGTCATTCGAGCCGAGCTTGAGCTAAGCTTGAACATGTTAATTTTTAAATGAGCCAAATTCGAACAAATTATTGAAATGTTATTTGAGTTCGAGCCGAAGTTGAAAAGCACCAAAAAAATTCAAGTTTGTAAAAACACGGCTCAAAACTTGGCTCGATTCGTTTATGGTAAAACTATTTCAAAACAAAACACGCATTTCCACTTTCATTCAACCACTACACAGTTATAACTGTCACATATTTGTAATTACCCACACAGGGAAGGCTTCATTCCCTCTGCTTTTTTAAAAAACAGTTCCGTCTTTTTATCTCTGTGCAAGAGGTCTGTGCGTATTGTCAATTGTGCAAGAGATGTATATGTATCTCTCTCTCATTCTTTTCTTCTTTACCTTTCTCTCTCTCTCTACTCTCTCATTCCTTTTTAGCAGCATAATACAACTCACCATGCATATTTCTTCTTTTGTTTTTTCTAGAAAGATGATTTCACAACCGTCTCTTACCACTATATCCAGTGACCTTTTTTAACCACAACATACGACCCACTGTATTCAACCATCATCACTACCTTTTGTCATCATTTTTTGCTAATATTTTCGACCACCACCTTCCGACCACTGGCTCTGACCGCTACATTTGGCCACCCTCTAGCTACCACCTTCGACTACTACATATGTGCATTGTCTCTGATCACTATAGCTACTTCTTGTTATCATTATTGATTAACGCATTCGATCACTACTTTCGATCACTACTTTCGACCATCACTTTCGACTATTAGATTTCTCCACAATCTTTAACCACTATATTTCAACTATCTATTTGTTAAACATGTTTTTATATATATTTATATATATATATATATAAATTAAAATATATTTTTTATTTATTGTAAACAGGAAGCAAAAAAAATCTATAAATATTACCAAACGCAACCTAAGTATTTGGGAAGTTTTGGTTTCTGTCTCTATCGCGGCATTCTGAATTGATTTCCCTCCATATGTGTGAACATGAGTTTTTTTTTTCTTTTTCCATTTTGTCGAATGAAGAAAAACATCGCCGCAACGCATTGCGACCGCCATGCAGCATGGGCGGCCGCGGCTGAATCTTCACGTATGGACGGCTGCCCATGCATTCTTCCTTTCACACAAAAAGGGATGAGCTGTATTCTAAGAACTCATCTCCTCAAGATACAACTTAACACAAAAATTCTGCAGAGAAGATTATACATACAAAAATTCAACTTAATACATGAATAACTTTTATTTTTTTTAAAGAAAAATTTAAGATTTTAAGTTAATCTGTACATTTTACACTTAAATTGTCTATTTTAAAAATAAAATTAATATATTCATATAATTATCGATATTCAATTATTTGCACTAATGATCGTTATTTGAAATTTATTATTGTGGGTCCTAAGTGGGTACACAAAATAGAGTTGACTTGGGTAACCGAGATGGAGGAGAGCTTATTTTGGATAAGCTCGTACTTTCACCTACTTTTAGCCTTGTTTGTTTTGAGGAATTAACGGAGGGGAATATGATTAATAAACAAGGCTGATTCATTAAATTATTTTTGTTCGTTTTGTATTATAAGTCTTATTTTTGTATTGCGAAATTTAAACTAACAGTACGATAAATGAAAGATTACTAATCCATCATTCATAGTATTAATAATACCAAGCATCCTTTAGTATTATTAGTACTAAATTTCAAATTATCTTTTCTCCTTACCTAACAGTCAGAAATAATTTTACAATTTTTATTCGATTTTTTTTTCAACTCTTACCAAATATGAATCATATATCTCATTAATTTCATCCATAATTTTTTGGTATATCAAAAAACATATAGAATCCCAGTATTACCAATTTTTTTATCATATCTAATTTTATCCGGAATAACAAACATGCTTACATATATAGTGAAAAATTTGTTTTACATTTGATTACGGTGAGATATATAATGTGATAAAAATTGTAGCGTTATTTTTTACCGTTAGATAAAAAAAAAGCAATGTGAAATTTTGTACTAATAATATTAAGAGAGTATAACATTATTAATACCACCAATGAGAGATTAATTAATTTTTTATTTATCGAATAATTAATCCCAGTCATACTATACAATCGTGTAATTATTTGTCTTAAAGAGACAAAAACTAAAATGGTGGGCTCCAAATGATATTATTTGTCCTATTTCTTTAATTGACAAGGACAAGTTTTACAAGCTGTATATTAAGCGTGAGTTTGGGCTAAAA
This sequence comes from Heliamphora pulchella, assembly GCA_032270985.1. Lineage (NCBI taxonomy): Eukaryota > Viridiplantae > Streptophyta > Magnoliopsida > Ericales > Sarraceniaceae > Heliamphora > Heliamphora pulchella. The sequence goes on along the minus strand of JAULJZ010000019.1, from coordinate 5,209,003 downwards.
AGTTTCAAGGTTTTTTATTTTTTGGAATTATTTTTTTGTGTTTTTTGACTTTTTTATTCAAATTTCTTACTTTTTGGTTTCTAATCTAAAACTAGAATGTATAGTTATTCGGGCTAAAGTTGAAATGAGTTAACTAAAGATGATTTTAAAAAAAAACCTATTTAACTAAGTAAGTACTCTCTTTTTTTTTTTTGTCTTTTTTTATTTATTTTTTATTTTCTAGTCATTTTTAAAATCTTTGATTCTTCAGGATGAGAAAGATCTAAAACGTATAAACTGTCTTTTTTTAATGCTAAAATAAATTTATTAAAAATAAATAAAATATATATACTATTATAAAAGAAATCTAAATATTTGGTTTTTTTAAGCCAACCAAACATTTCGTTTTTTAAATATACCTCTATAGTAGTTTTAATTTTAAATTTTAAATCTATTTTCATAATTATCATTGCTTTTTTTTTTCTCTCAAACAAAAATCGAAAACTATCACGCACTCTCTCTCCCACGTAGTTATAGATAAAAACAGAAAAAATAAAACGAATTTCAATATATTAACACATTATCTTTATATTTTTTGAATTTTACACGCATCGCGTGTGTCTTAGATTGCCAGTATAAAAAAAAAGCTAGATCAAATACGCTAAGAACCAATATAAAGAGGGGCTTTAGGTAGTTTTACACATGCTATGGGTTTTATATTTTTAACTCCTCTCAATATAAAGTAAATTTTTTGACTAAGATATAAAAATATTTTAAAAAGTCAAAAATAAATCCATGAGTTATATTTTATGTTACTTATTTTTATTTTTAGTGTTTTTTATATTAAATTTTTGTAATCTTTTATTTTTGATTTTTCTCATTGAGACGATTTAAAAAAATAATAAGTTTTACTCAAAATATAAAAAAATTAAAAAGATAAAAATTAGCAAAAAATTCAAAATGTATTCCAAAAGGGACCTCAAATTTTTCCACGTTATTATAAGATTAGATTTCATTGAAATCGTTTATGATCTTCGACTCATCGAGTAAGTAATTTACACAAAAAATAGGTCAATTGAACATTACTAATCATATAATTTGGGTACATTTATTTTAAAGTTTATTTACAAAATTTTATAAGTCAATTTTTTAAAAATGATCAGATAGATAACAGTGCTCAATTTACCTGATATTTTACATTGATTACTTACTCGACGAGATCAAAAAAATAAACGAGTCCGATCAAATTGTAAAGTTCTGAATAAATCTCATTTATGCTTATTGTACCCTATTATGGACAACTCACAACAGTTACCAACATGTCTTATTGAAATTTGACTTTATAATCTTTATTTATGTAATTTAATACACTAGCTCGTACCATATGCTAGTTCTTTAATTGGGTCCAGGTTTTAAATCCTCAACAGTCATATAAGGTTCTTTTCTTTTCTTATAAAAAAACAAAAATCATGGGAGCTACTGATTAAAGTTTTGCTGACCATAAAATATTTGTAGGAAAAATTGCGTATACTTTTTGTGCAAATACGATAAATCAAATTAATAATTGAACTTACAGGTCATATGAATTTAATGGTAAAATTGGATCAAGGGTAGTGTATCACACTATATCCTTAAGACAGATTCGTCCTTACTACAGTGTTTATTGTGTTGCAGACGTCTATCTCTCATAATACAATAATTTAAATTTTACAAAAAAAAAAACTCGGTAATCGGTGAGTCTAACGAACCAAACTATGTTTTACACTCTTTTTACATAAACTCCAACACAATATATGCAATTAACCATGTAAACTTTATATTAAAAATTAAAAAAGGGACTCAATATATATAGACATATTTGTAATTATTTAGAATAGTCACAAAACGAAGAGACACATTCATACCAAACAGATATTACCAAAAGATACACCTCTATGATGGTAACTATTAAATTACTACTTCAACCAAATTTTCATTCATTTTAAAAATAATTTTAAATTATCTTTTCTAACTATATTGATATACTCTGGGCTGAACCTTGATGGCTTCAACTTTCCCTAAACTGTATCTTATGACATTATTTGAAAAAATCACAGATAATTGACATTTGTTTTTTATGACGAGGGTGTTTAACGTAACTAAAATTATAAATTTATAAATTATAATTAAAAATGTATGATTATGACATTAAAAAAAATTAAAAATATTTATTATAGTTATAAAAGTATAATTTCAAACAATAAATTTTATATTTATTAATTATTTCACGTGCCATTAAATAATTTTTTCTTACTTTGGAGCTAATTTCTATTAATTGAATAGACATGCAATAATGTCATATGCCATGTGATATCACCTTTGCAGATTTTTCGGTTAAGATTCTTTTTTTTATTTTTTTTCCTCAAGGCTTTGTTCAGCTTAGAGAAAGGAATGAAAAAAATATAAAATTAGTGGTAGCAGAAAAATGCGATCCATGACCATATTTTATTTTTCTTGAAAAATGATTTGTCATGCGACAAATTTTATAAAAAGTATAGAATTATGCATCATCAAAAAATTTAAATTTAAATTTCTCCTAATTTTCTCATAAACTAAATAGGCAAACGGAGATTAATTCAATATATTTTTCTTTATTTTATACTTTTTCCGTAAATTATTTTCTTGTATAATCTTACTGACCACTAAATAGAGTTTATGAATTTCTATTTCCAGAGAGGTTTGAGAGCTTGTAATCCTCATTTCTTATAATAAATTTATTTTCTCATTTGCTCGGGACCTATGCACATTGCCGAATCACATATATTTTGGGATTTTTTGTATTTTTTCGTGTTATCTATTGCTTTGTATAAATTAAAAAGCCTACTATACGTCCCGAAAATTTCGATAAAAATATGACCGAATTAGTTTTGCTATACACATGCCACTCTTACGCTAAACCACTATTTTGTGCAAGAAGTGGTCACTTCTTCGACCTTCGCACAACACATTTCAACAACTAAAAATTTGATTTCAAAAGTTTTTCCCATTTCATCGAAACCGTTTCTTCATCAATAATAAGAAAATCGAACCAACTCGAGGATTCATGGGCAAAAAATGTAGGATCATAACTCTTTTTTAGTCAAAATACAATTTCAAAAATTGAAAATCCCTAACATATTACCCATATTGATCTCAAAACCCTATATTGCGATGAATGTTTTTTTTGTTTTTTTGTTTTTGTTTTTGTTACACTGAGAACATTCTCATTGGTATTAAATCAACTCGTTTTAACTCATTCTCAATTTTGACTCACTTATTTCGATATACAGTAGAGCAAAAATTATACTTTATATCACCATCGAAGTTCTTATATTACCAACAAAGATAGATGTAAGAAAAAAGACATGAAAAAAAAAGATTAAATTAACTCGTTCCAACTCGTTCTCAATTTCGACTCATTTCTTTTCTTATATAGTAAAATAAAAACTCGCTCCAACTGTTACCTAAAGAAAAACATTTCGGTAAGAAATTTCGATCATTCTTTTTTGAGAGGTCTAGACTTTTCGATAAATTAAAACCAACGTATCTACTGCATAACATTTATGACAAGACGAATTTAAGAAATATCACCTTTGGAGATTTTTCGGCTAAGATTCATTTTTTTTTCCCTCAAGGCTTTGTTCAACTTAGGGAAAGGAATGAAAAAATATAAAATCAGTTGCCGCAAAAAAATGCGATCGACGACAATATTTTTCTTGAAAAATGTTTTGTCATGCAATAAATTCTATAAGAAGTATAAAATTATACATCATTAAAAAGTTCAAATTTAAATTTCTACTAACTTTCTCATAAACTATAGGAAATGGAGATTAATTCTTTATATTTTTCTTTATTTTATACTTCTCTTGTAAATTATTTTCTTGTATGATTTTATTGACAACTAAATAGAGCTTATGCATTCTTATTTCAGAGAGAGGCTTGAGAGCTGTAATCCTCATTTCTTATAATAAATTTATTTTCTTTATTGTCTGGGACCTAGGCACATCATTGAATCGCGTATATTATGTATTTTTGTGTTTATTCGTGTTATCTATTGCTTTAAGTAAATTAAATCCAATATATAATATACTTTTTGTGTTTATTCGTGTTATCTATTGCTTTAAGTAAATTAAATCCAATATATCCATTGCACAACATTTATGACGAGATGAATTTAAGAAATATAAATATCTTGAGTAAGATTTAAAAAAAAAAAAAAAAACACCACCATTATTTTTATTCTTGCAATGAAGTTGTTAAAAAAGTGAAGAAATCTAAAAAATAATTAACAAAAAATTTATAAGGGTCAAACTCACCATATATACACTATAAACAAACTAGTCAGCCATATTAAACCTTAAATTAATAAATCTAAATATAACAAAATGTGAGTAGCATAAAGTAATGATATGTGTCACCATATCACACAACACATGAATTTTTTTTTAATTCTCTTTCATTATTTACATTATAATTATTTTTAAATAAATAACCATTTATAAGTATCTAAACTCAATATCTTATAAGAGTTCCACTACTTTTCAATTCTCAAATAATTTGAACAGTCTTTATTCTTTTATTATAGACTTGTAGTGTCCACTCTAGATTCACTTCAATAATTCATATAGTTCATAATGTAGAACCTATTGTCGAATCGAATTAGTTGATAATTTATTCAAATTTTCGGAACGAGAAAATTAAGAAATTAGTTTAATTAAGGACTTGGAAGCTTGATCATAACCAAGATATTAAGAGTACAAATTCTATGAAATTTTGACTCGTAGAGAGCCTTGAAGAATAATTGAGAATTCTCTTGACTGAAAGTCGTTCTCCATGAATAGAGTCTTTATTTATAGGCTTATAAAAGAAATACAAATTTTAATAATCTTTTTAAATTTTAAATTTAATTTCTTGAATGAGAAAAAATAGTCCGTTACCGTATAGAAATGATATCAAAATTTAATTTATCTCTTACCTCTATTTTCTTATTTATTGTGAGATTTTAACGCATCATTATAGAATCCATATTATTGATTCACAATAATTATTTGACCTAGATGTCAAAAAATAAACCGATCACAAATAATGTGCACAAATTCGATTATATTCCTCTCAGTATGAACCCTATAAGCATAGCGGGATTTGCCCCTTGTTAAAATGTTGTGATCAAATTTGAGCGCATTATGCGTGCATTTAACTTTTTCTTTTTCTTTTTCTTTTTTTTTTTAACTTTTAACAACATAAAAGAAGAATGTTGAGAAAATTGAGAGGCCACATAAACTATAAGGTCATGAACTTCCCTATCTTTCCTTCCTAATAAATAACTCAACTGCTCTATATCTTCCTCCCACATGCCAACAAGTTCCACATCAGAGTCTCTCACTTGACAAATTATGTTTTGTTTTTCTTAATCACCTAATAAATATAAATTATTATGTTAAAACTTATCATATAATATTTTAGAAGCTAAATAATTACTCCTCTCTCTCACCCTCTTTGATTTTATTTGGGATAATAACTTATTTGCTTATTTTTGCTTTTAGTATTTGCTTTCATTATTTAAACAAACTATTTATATATTTTCGATTCCTTTGATAGAAAGAAGCCGAAAAATTAATTTTTTGATCAAAATATAGAATAATTCAAAAATAATAACAGTAAAACAAAATAAGCCAATAAGGTAGCTTTTTTTGTACTAAATGAAGTTTTTTTATTTTCTAATCAATTTTTTTATTTTTAGTTCATCTAATCGAAAAAAATTTAAAAAACAAAAAAATTTAACTAAAAAATAAAAAAGTTAAAAAAAACAAAAAAAAAACAAAGAAAATAGCCCAAACTGGGCTTCTATCTCTGTCTCACACACACAACAACAAAGCATTAAACTGCCGAAAAAATATTCGCTACAAGATGGGATAAGGCTGGCAGCTATGCAATTATGTGAAATTTACTACTAAGGTCTTGTTTGGAAACTGGTATAAAGTCGGCTTCTGTCTTTTTGCCTTTTTGCCTAAAAATTCAAAAAATTAAAAAATCTCGTTTTTCAATTCAAAGACTTCTAGATTTTTAGCTTTTAGCCTTTCGAAAAACTAAAATTTTTTGTACCATATGCTAGTTTTTTTTTTTTTTGTATTTTTAACCAAAAAAACTAAATTTAGTTCAAAATATGTTGTTTTAGCTTTTAAGCTAATTTTTTTTAATATTAATTATTTGAATAAAAAATTATCCTTTTTTATTTTTGTTCAAAATAGATAATTTTATCTTTTTATATATTTGATATTAATAATTATATATAATAAGTAGTGGTAGTAAATAAGTCATGAATATGTGATAATATTGAATGTTAAAAGTGATGAGAGTTTGAATAAAATATTCTAAAATTTTATATTTTAATTTTATTTTTTGACTTTTTAAATAAACGAATAATCTTATTTTTTTAACATTTTTAGTCAAAAAAAATTAAAGCCGCCAATCAAGGTCTTAAAAGCCACTCCATACTCATAATAAATAAACTTTTTATATTTTTTAACTTAAAATAATTTAAAATAAAAAAATTAACTTAAAATCAGATTATTAAACGAAAGCCAAACATAAAATATGATGTAATTATATAAAATTTTACATAACTCTTAAAAAAAAAAAAAAAACATCATAGTACACCAACTTACCATGTGCCATTTCTGGAGCCATTGATGGCTCCACACAGACACAACACACCTGTCCTTACCAAGAAATAACAGAAAACCGGAGAAAACCCATTTCCAATTAGTGCTTCAATGATAGTTTCCTTCCCAAATCCAAACTAACTCTGTACCCAAATCCCCTCATTCCCCTTCCCCATCAACAAAGATGTCAATAAATAAGGAAGCTTTCTTCATTACTTCCCTCGTCATTCTCTGGTACTCCGCCAACATTGGCGTCCTTCTCCTCAACAAGTTCTTGCTCTCCAATTATGGCTTTCGCTTCCCAATCTTCCTCACAATGTGCCACATGTCCGCCTGCGCCGTCCTCAGCTACATCTCCATTGTCTTCTTCAAGGTGGTTCCCCTCCAGCGGATCAAATCTCGCTCCCAGTTCTTCAGAATCGCCACTCTCAGCGTCGTGTTCTGCGCCTCCGTCGTCGGCGGCAACATCTCCCTTCGCTACCTCCCGGTGTCGTTCAACCAGGCCGTCGGCGCCACCACGCCGTTTTTCACGGCGGTTTTTGCGTATCTGATGACCTTCAAGAGGGAGGGGTGGGTTACGTACGCTGCTCTAGTGCCGGTTGTTACTGGGGTTGTGATCGCAAGTGGGGTATGTTTGTTATGATTTGTTGAAGATCTTCAATTCAGTAGTGTTCTAGCTGGCTTTATTTGTGAATTTATGTTTGCAAATTTATTGGGGTTGTTGAATTGGATTTTTTCTGTGTGTAATAATTGCTGATTCGCTAGTGGGTATTGTTTAATGGGTGGATTTGATCTGATCTGTGCGTTTTATGTTTTGTGATTTGCCACTTTGTTTTGAGAATATTTTGAGCAACATTTGTGGGGCAATTTACTTTCTAGATCTGAAAAAGTTGTCTACCCCATCTGTTTGGATATGGAGCAAGCATATCTACTCTACTCAATCTGTAGATAGCTAAGTTTATTTAGTGTTTTTTCCACAAAAAGAATGGCTTTGTTTTCATATCCCGGTGTGATAATGCTTGGTTATAAATTTATAATACAATGTGTGAATGCTAATAGATGATAATAAAAAAATCTAGATTAATGCACTCAAAGATAAGTATAGTTAGTAACAATCTGGGGCATTTTAAATGGTTTGATCTGTTGCATCCTTTCAACTCACTATGAGAAGTAATAATCAACATTTTCAATTTTTTTTTTTGGAATTTTAATTTGAAGTGCTGTTCATTTTTGAACTTCGATGAAAATGTTAAAGCAATTGAATGGAAGAAAAAACAGTTTCAAAATGTTGGGATATCATTGAATTTCAACCAGAATTGAATAATTTGGATTGACATATAGGACATAAAGATGGTCAATGCTTTATTGGTACAAAATTATCACTGAACCTGAGAGTCACTGAACTAACCTTTCTTTTCTTTATTTATAATTTGATGCATGTTCGATTGCTAAATTTTTCAAGCAAACAGCTAACCAAGCCAAACAGTGCATAAGCAAAATAGATCTTAACTTTTCCATCTCTGGAAAATTTCTTGTTTATAGAGACTTTTCCAAGTGCTATCTTTACAAATAATCCTTAGACTTTGGTGTTCACATACGGGATATAACTAATCACTTGCTACATGTTGCACATTTTGAGATGCTAGGAATAGCTCTCTAGTTAAATGTTTTTTGTTGCGCCAATTGCTGATTATTACGATTGTTTGTCTTATCAACTAGGGATTTGGTTGACTGGCCTCACTGAAGTCTCTGAATCACAGACCAATTTTTTTGTACTTGGTGGTTTTTTTCCCTATATTTGCTATGAGATTTTTTAACATTAATTTCTTGATCCCTATACTTCAATTTTTGAGTGATTTCGTTTATAGTTTTATTCAACAACTTTCATCAACAATCTAAAGCTGTTTTTACCTCTCATGGACAATGAACAACTCTAAAATTGAACTTTGATCACAGCTACACTTCAGAGGCCTCGGGCACACTAAAAGGTCTAAAACACTCATCTATGATTGCCTTTGCTACAAAATGTATGTAAGTAATAAAGATGATTGAGATTGGTAGAGATGAAGAGGAAAAACTAATTTTTTTTGATTGAATGTGAAAGTAAAAGTGAATGATAAAAACATTAATGGGTATTTTTAGACAAGATGGTGAGTCAGTTACTACTCCTAGAGGTCACAACTTTAGTTGGAAATTGCTCTTATGAAAAAACACAACTTTTGGTTGAAATAACTCTTAATAAAATGAGTGAATCTAGGTTTAGTGACCCTTGATGGAAGTTTTGAAATATCCAATAACTCTGGTTCAAGTTCCTAAAGATCTCAGAATGAGAGCTCAGTGGGAGCTACTGTAATAGTTGTTTGTCAATTTCCATTGACTTGTAGACTCTTTCTCTTTTCCATATAATAATTGCTCATCTGTGGTAAAGAAATTTTCGTCAAATATTATTGATGCTGAGAATACATTGCTTTTGGATTCTCACCGATGTCCCCTCACTTGCTTTTCTGTGGAATCAACTTTCCTTTTTGCCATCATTGGAGTCAAAGTTTGAGATTTATTGATTGGTGGCAGGGTGAGCCAAGCTTTCACTTGTATGGATTTATTATGTGCATAAGTGCAACTGCTGCTAGGGCCTTCAAGTCTGTTCTTCAGGGTATCCTGCTTTCTTCTGAAGGGTAAATGCTTTGCTGTTTTCATTTATTTTCCAGTAACCAATCATCTGAGAAGTTGCTTGCCTTCCGTACATGTATTCAGTTTTCCGTCTTATTTTTCTCCAGTGTTTCTGGCATGAATTCTGCGGCCTTGTAAAAGATTTTTCTTACCTGGAGATTTTTCTTACAATATGATGCTATGTAGTCCTCACGCTAATCAAAATAAACTAAGTTGAAGGGGGTAATACAGTCCTTGATAACTATTTCAAATGCCCGGTATCCTCATTTTTAGCCAATTACAATAGCCCAGATAAGCTACCAGCCAATAGCAATCAGATTGCCCATGATACCTTGAGCTGGTAGTGGTTTGAACTCACGACATGAACTAAACCAAACTTAACTGGTTTAAGTCGTGTGTCCCAATCATTTGTGATCAACTACATGAATCTTTCTTCTCCATTATGCTCTATCAAGTGTTATATGTTTAGTTAAATTCAATAAAATCATATTATTTTTTTTCACAACATTTCATGTCAATTTGGGTTTTCCCATTCCCTTAGTGTTAGTATTTCCAACATTAATCCAATAGTGTTCCTTGACCTGGTCATCGTCATATGCGAACAAACTACCTTAGTATATTTTCCTTCAATTTATCTTCAATAGTTGCTACCCTCCTAGTTCATGAATATCTTTATTCCTAATTCTCCCTCACTTAATCTTACCATACTTATTTCTTAACATTATCACCTTCCTTTTATTTATGTTTTATTTTTTAGTTGCCAAACACTCGTATAGCATTGTTCGTTTTATAGTTAATACAAACTTTCTTTGTTGGTTACTTGGTATCTTTCAGTAACGGTTTATGCCATAAGCACCCCTCCACTTAAACTACGCTGATTTGATTTTCTGAGTGATGTTATTCCCAATATCATCATCCTTATTAGTAATTTGAATCTAGATGACCAACTATTCAGGTATTCATTTTTCGCTTTTTTGCTCTTTCTAATTCTATTTTTGCTAAATTTCCATTCTATATGTGCAGTTTTATTTCTATTTGTTTTAAAGCCTTTTAACTTCAATGTTTCTTTAAATTTCAAATTTTAGCATTAAGTTCTCTTCTAGTTTAATTTGCTTAGACAATATCATCTGCCAAAAACATATACTATTAAAAACATCATCGTGTAATCGTTCATAACTAAGGCAAAAAGATTAAGAACTCAAAGTTGACCCTTGGTGTTATCCAACAATAATTTGAAATTCACTTTTCTTCTATACTCATCTAATTATTGTTACTACCCATCTTGGCTACTACCCATCTTGGCACTCATTTATGATATCGATATATCTATTTGCCACTACTTTTTTGATCCAACACCTAATATTTTATATATTTAAGCCCCTATAATTAGCTTTTTCTAACTCTATAAAAATCAAATAAAGATCTTGTTATTCTCTTTGTACTTTTCTATTAGTCCGCATAGACTGTATGTTGCTTCAATAGTTTATTTATTTGGCATAAATCCAAATTGATTATTTGACCCCGTTGTTATCATTCTTAATTTCCATTTTATTGGACCTTGTGTCAATGATTTTGCTTGTCTTTGTTAAAATTTGGTGTCTAGAGAGAATGAATCTACTTATAGAATCGGTTAAAATTGTATCTTCCTCAATAGTTTAATCAAAGAATGCAATTATTGCTGAAAAAGTCGGGAAACAATTTGTCTCTAGTTAAAATAACAGGAGATAAAGGTAAATATTCCAGAATAAATTTTCTGGGTACTCATTTTCAAAATCTATATTTTCTCTAAAATCATAGCTGATATGAAATTAGACAAGTGTGGTAAAGAACAGAGATTTTTGCGACATTTAGATGTTAGTAGAACCCATGGGATTCTGAATATGAGGAAATAATCCTTATTTACATGGACACTAAATGATAAATAGTTCAATAAAAGTGAGCGTTCAACTTGGATTCTCCAACAATGCATGCCGTGAGGCCCACCTTATTATTGCTTTGGGCATACAACATGAATGGACCTCAGCTGTCAGGGGATCTTAAAATTTGAAATGTTAGAGTAGAAAATCAATTAGCCATTAGAGTGATGTGTGCTGTCTTTGTTGCTGGAATGTGCTCTCTTTTTTTCCATTCCTGTTTGGTTGTAAGAGATATAACTCTAATCCGCCTCATCCCTTTAAATGCCTTTTGCCGTTGGGCTAGGATAGTGAAGTAGAAGATGTAAGAAAGTTTGATTCTCTCTGTGCGTTGCTTGAACACATAGATATGGCTGTTTTACTAATTCTCCTTCCCCCTTAAATTAATATTTGCTTACAAGATTATTGAACTTATTTTTTTATGATCAATAGATAATTCTTTTGGAAAGAGACAAAAGTGCAGTGAAGGTACAAAGGAGGACAATGGGTTTCTTGAGAGTATTTATGTCAATGTAACCATATATTGATTGAGCAAAAATAGTTAGAGAAGCTAACCCTAGCGATTAAGCTACCCTAGTGATTTAGCTATCTCATTCTCCCACTGTATTTTCTCTACTTTGACATCATATGAGAGTAAAGATCTATGAAAAAACAATCAGTGTTTTTCCTTTTCTTTTCTTAAGAAAAAACATCAAACCATCATCGAACATGACTAAGCTCATCTTCTAGCAGAAGCTATTCTCAAATCTCAAACCAGTGTTGGAGTCATCGGCAAGCAGTTTCCGTCGACTACAGACAACAACCATTGACCAAACCTTTTGCAACCAAATTCAACCTTGATTCGACAAACCCCAACCAAAAACCACCATAACTAGAATGCCAAGACGAAGCCATTGCAGCCCTATACGAAACCCCAACATCCATTGCACAACGTCAGCAATCAGCAACCAGCAACTGCATGTTAAACCACATCCTTTTTGTGCCATTGTTAACACCACACCAGATCGGCTTCAACCCTAGACTCAATCCACTTCCTCCAATTGAACCTAGCTATAGAGACCTCGACCAGCAGATCTCGACCAACAATCATTGAAGTCATTGCTGATAAACCTAATTCATTTAAACCCAACCCTCTACCCAAATGGCCAAATCTATTACCAGATCCACAAACCAACCCTAGTGAATGTTGATCCATGTTGTGACTAGTTTAGACCTTTATAGATGTGGGGATTATTCTACATATTGTAACCGGTATGGTGGGTATTATTGATTGTGCATGTATTTGACATTGTAATTATAGGTTATGATTGTGACAATATTTAGCAATTGAAATTAATTTTACAAAGCAAGCTTAGATTGAGGACAATTGAAATATATTTTGTGCATTGAAGTTCTTGAGTGAAACAAGGATTTTGGGGTCTAAACTTTTAGACACTCGTATGAATCCCAACACCAAATTGGTGGTAGATTTGGGAAACTTGTTAGTTGATCCGACTCGGTATTGACGATTGGTTGGAAAACTGAATTAGTTAGTTTTTATCAAACCAAACATTTCTTTTGCGATGTGGTTAGTCAGTTTCTTGATGCCCTATGAACCTGCCATTAGAATGTTATTGTGTGCATTTTGAGATCTCAAAACTTTAAATGCATACATGACCGTGATTTACTGTATTAAAATCATAGTCATATTTTGATTGAGAGTTATACTAACGTAGACTAGGCCAAAATCTCATCTAATAGGAGATCAACAATTAGTAATTATGTATTTGTTGGAAGTAATTTGGTATTATAGAAAAGTAAGAAAAAAAACAACAGTTGTCCAAAGTGTTGAGTCTAAATACAATGAGACAACGTATACTCGTTGTGAGTGATTTGATTGAAGAATATGTTAGAAGAACTGGGTTTAATCATACATATTGAGGTTGATTGTTATTTTATAAGTGAAAAGTTGTCATAAAATGTGATTCGTCCAAGCTACGTAAGTTTGTGGATCAATTCGTAGATTTATTCACCCAAACTTTGTGTCGTTCCTGAATAGTTTATAATTGTAACCTAGAAAGTACATATATATCTAGGATACATATGATATATAAGTACTGTACCGCCAGCTTATGAATGGAGTGTTGTGGGTATTTATGCCAATGCAGCAATATGTTAGTTTAAGCTCTCTCACCCTTCTATTCTCAATTCTCTTTAACATAGTCATCAAAGGAAATAAAAGATAAACAATTGAGAAAAATATCTCGCCAAGATTGGGTTGTGGAAGGTTACAGGTTACTCGTGCTCAGACTTAAACAACTTAGAATAATGCACTTCTTGAAGAGTTGTTTTATATTATGCAGTTTTGTTTTCTTCCAATATTATTATATTATGCAGTTTTATATCTCTTACTTGAGGCATTTGTTTTCGATCTCATAGCTTTTGCTTCACACTAAGTTGGGTGGGTTTCATTTGGTTCAGATATTTGTTGACTTTTTTAATGTTATTTTATACCTTTCTTTTGGCACCGATGCTGTGCTAAGTTTTGGCCTATGTTACAAAGACTCGGGTATGGTGTAGGAAGTTATGTATTTAGGTGTCGAATTTATCTAATTCTCATGTCAAAGACAGTAGGGCATAGTGAAATATTCATAACCCTTAAGATATTTTTTTTATTTTTTTAGGATAAATTATGTTTACAAGGTTCTATATAATATTTAATGCATAGTATGAGAGTTTATGCATATCATATAGTAAATTCAAATTACTAAATATGCTTTTTAGGTGAATATCCAATTAAATATGTCGAACATATGTCCCATACATTTATTCAAGTGTTGAGTGTCTGACATAGATACTTTATTCATTTAGAAGAGCTCATATTAAAGATATGAGCTCATATTGATTATAGTGCATGGTGTTCATGCTAAGATGATGTTTTATTCTCTCTCTCTCTCTCTCTCTCTCTCTCAGAGCTTCGGAATCTACCACCGTAAAACGATTTCTCATGTTGTATGAGATTGATGTTGTCTTCTCAGATTGTACAATACAATCATCCTTGCTCATTTTATCTATTTGTTTCCTATGTGCATATATAGGTTAATTGACTTAATTCCGTTGAGCTCCATTTTGTTTCCAGTGTGCGTGTGCGTGTGTGTGTGGGAGAAAGAGAGAGAGAGAGAGAGAGAGAGAGGGTATCTGAGTTTAGAATTTTATCGAATCCAAATGTTTTCTTATCCCTTTTCCTCCATTTTGGCCAACCCAAGTGTAGCATCTTATTTTTGAGAAAGTGTCCAGTCCAGTTTCCAGTTGGTAACGAAGCTAATTCTCTCTTATTGTTTCAGTGAGAAGTTGAACTCCATGAATTTGCTGCTGTATATGTCCCCAATTGCTGTTGTAGTTTTGTTGCCTGCAACACTTGTAATGGAGCCAGATGTCTTAGATGTCACTGTATCGCTCGGAATGAAGCATGGCTTAATGTGGTTACTTCTTTCTGTTAATTCAGTGGCAGCTTATTTGGCCAACTTGTCCAACTTCTTGGTGACTAAGCATACAAGTGCTCTAACACTCCAGGTTTGATCTCTCTCTCTCTCTCTCTCTCTCTCTCTCTCTCTCTCTCTCTCTCTCTCACACACAGTAATAGAGTAACAATTTTTTTTTTTGGCTTCAGACAGTTACATATTTAGCTTATTATATTCACCTTTCTGACAGTTACCATCCAGTCTTTGTTGAAACCACGGTGCACCGTTGTAAGACATAATTATGTTTTTTAAATTCTGGTCTCCTAAATGTCCTCATGAGTAAGGGTCATGCCATTCTGTTCACCATGACATCTGCTTCAATGGATTCACTGCAAAATGAATCTGTCCCCATGAATAATGGTAAATTAAAACCTATATAACCTGAAACAGACCGTTCCAGTTGAATGGTTGAAACGGGAACATAGTATACAACATGCTTTGAAAGGTGGTATGATATGGAGGTTTCACTTGTATTGATCACAGTATTAGGATTCGACGAAGGAAAACCTAGAGTTTGTATTATGGGGCTGCATCACAGTTGAAAAGTGGTGGGTTCATCGGTGGAAGCCTCCATGGTCTTGCAAGTTGCAACAGAACAAACCCAAAACAGGGTGCAAACAATCACAGTGAATTCAATCGAAACTTGGTGTGCTAAAAGTAAATGTGGGTTTGCTCTGATACCTGACGTAGGACACCCTGCAGTTTTGTAATATAGGGTTATATTGCAATGGAAAAGTGACGTATTGATTAAACAAAGAAATAGGGCTAGGGTTTGGAAAATAATTGATTCCGAGCGATAATGTCAAACCCCGCTCCCGCAAGGTACTCGACCTGTGTACTAAGGTATGATCCCGCCACATCTCTGCGACCTCAAGAAAAGACAAGGCTTAAAGCTGTTAAGAAACAAAAATTCCCATACTACTCTGCTTTAAAACCAACACAACCTTTAAACAAAAAGTTTGTTAAGAAACAAAAATTCCCATACTACTCTGCTTTAAAACCAACACAACACAACCTTTAAACAAAAAGTTTGTAGTTCTCAACACAGTTGTTTCATAGGTACCAACCATACAAAATAAACAAAACAAAAACAACATCCGACTTCGGCTTTGAATCTATAAGACGACGCCTGTGGTGGATCAATCTCTAGCCATTCCTATTATCCGTAACCACAAAGGTTACAGGAGAGTACACTTAGCATTATAATAAACATGATGAAAATAAAACCATTACTTTAAGAACACACACTGAAACATCTAAAAAGACTGCCCATCATTCTTAACAAAGGGCATGAAAACACTGCATTCATTTCATCACAAGAAAAACTCATAAGTTATAGATAACTTCCTCATTCCTCCAAGGTATAAATAAGGCTTTACAGCAACTATCCAAATTAATTCAAAATGGTGATATCAAAGCCTAACATCCACTGTACTTTGTCATTTCTCACAATAATGCTTAACAACCTCAACCCGTTTTAAGTTTTCCATACAAGACTTGGTAGTCACCACGCAAACACTTAGGAGTGGATCAAGGCAACACATAAGGGTGATTGAACTTAGCTCATGCAAAGCGAACACTTAATAGTGATTAAACTACCTCACGCAAAGCAAACACTTAATAATGATTGTACTAACTCACAGAGCAAACGCTTAATATTGATTAAACTGGCTCACACATAGCGAATAATTGGACTAGCTCACACAGAGCAAACACTTAATATTGATTGAACTAGCTCACACAAAGCGAACAATTGGACTAGTACACACAAAGCGAATACTTAATAGTGATTAAACTAACTCACACATAGTAAACACTTAATAATGATTGTACTAGCTCACACAGAGCAAACACTTAATATTGATTGAACTAGCTCATATAGAGCGAACAATTAATAGTAATTGAACTAGCTCACACAGAACGAACACTTAAATTAACTCACACAGAACAAACACTTAATATTGATTGAATTTGCTCACACAAAACGAACACTTGAACTAAATCACACATAGCAACACTTAACACTTTTAGAGATAAAAACATACCCTTAACTGCATCCATCTATCACACACATATTCCTTCCAACAGTATAATTAGTACTTTTGAATTATCAACACACTTGACATGTAAAAGTTTCATGCTATCATTCAGCAACAACTCGTGATTCAAAACAGGAATATAGAACATTTTAGAACATATTTCACATAATCATTGTTTAAGATAATAGCTAAGTACTTTCACTTTATCTTAAGCGTGCAACACCAAGCCTTCACCAACGGGCCAAGACTCAAACCTTGGGCTCCAAAACTCCCGTGCCTAGCAAGCAACCACAAAATTTTGAAAACGTAGGATACTTCCCCTTTGGATTGTAACGTACTAAGAAGATTCAAGTTTTCAAA
Organism: Heliamphora pulchella; assembly: GCA_032270985.1. Taxonomy (NCBI): domain Eukaryota; kingdom Viridiplantae; phylum Streptophyta; class Magnoliopsida; order Ericales; family Sarraceniaceae; genus Heliamphora; species Heliamphora pulchella. The sequence continues at coordinate 5,191,862 of JAULJZ010000019.1, read as the reverse complement.
CATCCTACAGTTTGAAGACCATGGTTATACTTCTTTTTAAAACTAAAGGCCATTAACATATATTCAAGCCTTAAATTGCTTAGGGAATTAACTTGATTCTATTCAGTACTTTCTTTTAAAAAAATTCAGCATTTAAAACAGAGTTTGTCGCACCCATTTGGGGCATCTAAACTTCAAATGAACCTCTGGTTTTTTGTCACAAGATAGATTAAAAGGTCCTTAACAATTCTTATGAAGAACACTTAAGCTAATTCCCATGATTTCTAAATAATTTTATTCTCACAAAACAAAATGCTACAACAACTCTTAGTAAAGTGCTGCGAACAAGGCTAACAGAGGGCAATGAGTTTGGGGTATCAAAACAGTTTCAAACAATCTAATTTTTGGATATGTTTTAGTTTAAGATGTCCTCTAAAATTCTTATGAAGGATGCTTGGTAAGGTTCTTAAGAAAATATTTAAGATTTTACCCTTCTAAGAAAGTGTGCTAGGTTCAGCATTTTCACAACTCAATGATGGTGATTTTCAGCATAAAAAACAAAGAGTTTAAAAATGGTTTGGGGAATTAAACAGAGACTAAAAGACATGATTTTTGGACAGTATTTAGATTAGAATGTCCCTAACATTTTTCATGAAGAACATTTTTTGAATTGAGTTTGAGCATTAAAAATATGGATTTTGGGTCTCACAAAAAGGTTGGACAGAATGGGTTTTAAATCACTGAACAAGGATAGAAACTTACAGAGGTGTTTTGACTAACCAAAGCTCAAAAAAAAGAGCTCATTGTTTGTGGGTAGATAGATAAAAATGTTAGCTACAACTTTCATGAAGGGACCAAAACTTGAATCACATTTTAAAATAGGTTTTGGCCTCTGCAACAGAGGCTGATCCAGATTTGACATATTTTGGTAAAAACTTCATAACTTGAGATTTATGAGTTCAAAACAGTTTAAACCAATTTTATATCAAAGATAACTTCAAAATCTAACTCTGGACATAAAACTTGACCTCAGGAGATTTTTCAAGATTTAGTTATGATTTTTCAAAGAGAGATCTAGCAAGCAGAATTTTTAGAACGAGGACAAAACTCAAGCATCCAATTTCCTTTCTTCATGCAAGGCTTAGATTTGAGTTTAATCTTAACATGCAACAAGATTAGAGATGAGGTCAGAGGTTTTTGAGTAAATATCGATTTGGGTTTGAAGAGTACTTACTTGGATTTATTTGGATCTTAACACTTGAAGATTGGATGTAGCTTTACCAAACTAACTTTCTTCTTCCTTCTTCTTCTTCTTCTTCTTCTTCTTCTTCTTCTCTCTCTCTCTCTCTCTCTCTAGCTAAACCAATAAGAGGGAATGGTAGGGTTTGGGCTTCCTTTTACAGAGAACAAGTAGGTGTGATTACCCATGGTGGTTAGGTTCAACTAGGGTTGGTTAGGTTAACTTTGGTTAGCTTGATTAACTTAGGTTTAGTTAAGGCACAAAGCTCAAGGCATGATGAGACTAATATATATATGTATGATGTATATGTGAGTGTATATATGAGTGTATACATATATACAACTTGCATTTGCACTTGCATTTGATTTGAATTTCATCTTCATTTGGCTCACATTTCTATGTATTCATGAGGGATATATACATTTGTATATGGATGTTTTGCCTCAAAAGATGATATATGTGTGAAACTATATATTCTCTGTAAGCAAACAAAGTAAAGATTACTATTACTGCATATTAAGCCGAAATGCTTGATTTACAATGAAAGAATACATCAAAAATATAGGTTACAAAAATTCTAATAATGGTAATACCGTAATAGACTAACTAAAAAACTAAATCATAATAATGAGAAAATATCAATAATAATGACAATATATAATGACAATCTTGATAATAGAAAAATATCCCAGAAAATATATATACTCACACCCCCCCTCTCAAACTCATGATGTGAGCCCAGAGAGTAGCGAGAGTTTAACTAGCAGCAAACGAAAACGAGCCGTATGGTGAGTCTTGGTGAAGAGATCGGCAAGCTGCAAGGTGAATGAAACAAATGGTAAAGAAATAGTGCCTAATTAAAGATGGTTACGTACAAAGTGGCAATCGATCTCAATATGTTTAGTATGCTCATGAAACACATAATTATGAGCAATCTGGATGGCACTCTTATTGTCACAGTATAAAGAGGTAGGGGCCATGGAGGGTACGTCCAGATCAGAGAGAAGCCACCGAAGCCTGACAATTTCAGCAGTAGCATGGGCCATTGCTCGATATTCAGCCTCGGCATTGGAACGTGCGATCACAGACTGTTTCTTGCTTTTCCAAGAAAGACACAAAAATCAGTGGTGGACTTCCTATCGGAGATATTACTAGCCCAATCAACATCTGCATAGGCCTAAAGGGTCAACAGGGAGGTAGATGATAGTAACAAACTTTGAAAGATAGTGTGCCGAACATAGCAAATGATACGGAGTAAAGCTGTCCAGTGGGTAGAGCGTGGAGCCGAGACAAATTGACTAACGAGATGAACAGCATAAGCGATATCAAGGCGTGTCACTGTGAGATAGACCAGACACCCAACCAACTCTCGATAAAGTGAAGAATCCTCAAGTGGCACACTGTTAGTGGAAGAGAACTTAGCATGCAATTCAATGGGGGTGTCAACAATTTTGCCGTCGGTGAGGTGGGTGCGGTGAATAACTTCACGAGCATACTTAGTTTGGGAGAGAAGATAACCCTCAAGGGAAGAAGTGACCTCAATACTAAGAAAATACTAAAGAGGGCCCAAATCTTTCATTTCAAACTCCCGAAAGAGATGTTGCTTGACCTCAGAGATAGTGGCATAGTCAGAACCAATAATGATCATGTTGTCGACAAACAAGAGCAAAACCACAATACCAATAGATGTATGACGGATAAAGAGGGCCGAATCATGAGTGCTGGGATGAAAATCAATCTGGGTAACCGTAGATTGAAAACGGTTATACCAGGCACGAGGGGACTATTTCAGACCGCAAAGGGCACGATGAAGGCGGCAAACCAAATTCGGGGGATGAGAGAGACCTGGCAGAAGGCGCATGTAGACTTCTTCATTAAGGTGGCCATTAAGGAATGCATTCTTGGCATCTAGTTGAAAGAGAGACCAGTTACGGACTGCAACCACGGAGATAAGCATACGGACTGTGGTCATTTTAGCTACAGGAGTAAATGTTTCTGCGTAGTCAACCCTATATTCCTGAGAGAAGCCATTGGCAACCAGACGAGCTTTGTAACGCTCTAAGGAACCATCTGAATGAGTTTTAACTTTGTACACCTATTTGCAGCCGATGAGATTTTTACCTACAGGCAGTGGAACAAACTCCCAAGTTCCAGTTTTCTGAAGAGCAGATAATTCGTCAGTCATGGCATTAATCCAATTAGGATCAGTACATACTTCTTTATAAGATTGAAACTCAAAATAACCATGAATAGAAGTCAAAAATGCACGATAAGAGGGAGAAAAATAAGTATGCGAAAAACCAAGTCTTACCGGCAGAGTACGAGTGCGCAAGGGCTAGCGACGTTCAGGAGGATCAAAAGTCAGAGAAGCAGTGGGATCCGGATCAAAGCTGGTGGATGAGGGCAGGAAAGGATTAAATGACCGGCAAGAGTAAACTAAGGGGAAAGAAGAAGGGGTAGAGGGACGGGCTGCAAAGGGTAGATGATGAACATCAAGATCAAAGATAAACTCTTCACAAGGCATATCGAGAGAAAATGGATCCAGAAACACCAACTCGTCTTTGGAGATATGGGCATATTTGGGAGAGAGATTAAAGTAAGAGAGACGCTCGAGAAACACAACATAACAGGAGACATATAGGCATTTCGAAACACAATCATAACACTGATATCCCTTTTGTTGAAGATCATACCCTAAGAAGACAGAGAGCGGAACGGACACTGAGTTTGCTGCGCTCACGTTTGGTAATGAGAACAAAGCAGACGGAGCCAAAGACACGCAACAAAAAATAATTAGGAGCATGGCCGAAAAGCTTCTTATAAAGGGAGAGGCCAGAAAGAAGAGGAGAGAACATACGATTAAAAAGATACACTGCCGTAAGAACGATTTCACCCAAGAATATGGCAGGAACAGAGGAGGATAGAAGGAGAGATCAAGTAGTTTCTAGGATATGCCGATGTTTACGTTCAACTCGACCATTCTGAGCCGGGGTGTCAGAACATGAGGACTGATGAATAGTACTAGAAGAGGCAAGAAAATCGGTAAATTCAATCAAAAATACTCCCCACCCAAATTTGAATGGAGAATCTTTACAGTGGTAGAATACTGTGTTTGAACCTTGGAGTGGAAAAGGCAATAAATGCGAAATAGATCTGATTTGTGTGACATAAGATAAACCTAGCAAAAACGACTGTAATCATCGATAAAAAACACATAGTAAACGGAGCCACCTTTGGTGGCAATGGGAGAAGGACCCCACACATCTGTATGAATAATAAAGGAGATGTAGAAATAGTAGTGTTTTTATTAAACGGTAAAGTAGACATATTCGCAAGTTTATAGCCATTACACTCAAAAATATCACTAGTAGACGCTTTGCCTAATCTAGTAGACTGAACCAAATCTTTTAGACACTCATTAGATAAGTAACCTAGCTGAGAATGCCAAATGAAAAAAGGGGAAGAATGTTGATTAAGGGAGAAAGATGACATGGCAATGGAGGAAGCCACTTGAATGTGAAGACTTTCTAGAAAATATAGATCACTAGCTCTACGCCCGGTCCCAATCTGCTTGTTGGACGTCCGTTCCTGAACAACAAAACCAGAAGAAAAAAAGAGAATATCAAAACCAGAATCAGAAAGTTGACTAATAGAAAAAGGGGAGGAGGTTGATTGTACAACCGAACCAATGGAGACAATGTGCATAGGGGAGCCATTTGCAATTTGAATAGTAATAGGAGATGAAGGAGAAACACAATTACTGAGACAGAACAAATTAGATGTCATATGATGAGAAGAACCAGAGTCGAATTTCCAAGTGGAGCTGGATATACCTGAGAAATAAGAAGTATGAGAACCTTAATGAGAAGTAGACAGAGAAGTATGTGACTGAGTCCCAGAAGAAGCAAGCATAGCTTGAAGCTCATCTAACAGAGACTGAGACGAGAGAGATGTGGTGCCAGTAGAGATGCCGCTAGTAGATACAGGTGTGGCAAGAGCATTAATTGGGCAATAGGACGGTGCGGAGGGACGTGAGGTGAATCAGGAAGACTGGCCCTTCTGTGGTAGCTTAGGGCCAAGGTTTTAAATCGCGGTATCGGCCGGCGTAACGGTCGCGTGTAACGGATATCGGGCGTATCGGTCAACCCGTAACGGGAATCGGGCGTCGTGGACGTGAATTTTTTTCAAGCGCTAGCAAATGGCACAAAACTCATTGATACACATTCTAACTTTATTTACTACAAATTGAATGTTTATAGTTGTTTGTAATTGCAATTTGGACACAAAAAACATATTTTCTAAAATTTATGTTGTTTTTAAAATTTTAAAAAAATACGATATTGTTGTATGGTAAAAGAATTTTACTAAGTATCTATGAT
>JAULJZ010000019.1:5165093-5186164 GCA_032270985.1 Heliamphora pulchella | reverse complement strand
TGCATCTCTCAAAACCCAGATGAATCTTTGTTCGCTTTTTTCCAACCCCACCGCGAGCTCTTTGATCTGTTCATCTGTCATTGAAGAAGTAGTTCCGAACGAGACATAAATCACTGATTTTGAGGCTTGTTTGTTAAGCCAATCCAAACATTTGTGCTGGATGGTTGAGCTTCTTATATCACAAAATGTCGCGGCACTCATTGGTCCAATCGCCCATAGCTGCTGCTCCTGATTCTTTGCAAGTAAATCAAAGTAAGTTCCTTCGAATGATTTGCAGGAGTTATATATATTTCCTTCTCTAAACTCTAAAAAATTGATTTGAAGATCTAAAAAATCTTTGAATTTTGAGGTGTGACATCCTTCTATCGATGGCAGCCCTTCAGGTTCTTCTTCTACCTGAAAAGGCTTTCCCTTCATTTGCCATCCGTCAAAGAAAGATGCGAAGGCAGAAGTGGGGTTAAAGGTGTAGGACTCTGCGTTTGGAATGACGAAAATGTCCTGAACCACGTAAGCCATCAGGACATCGTGGACGATGACGACTCTTCTCGCTGTCGGGGAGACTCTACGAAGGAGAGCGACCATGGGCTCGCGAAGATGCATGGAAGCGTTGAAGGATGACTGGAGATGTGCGGGAAATTTGATGGAGGCATTTGGGTTTGGGGGAGGAGAGAGAAAAGGAGGGGTGGGAAACTCGTGGAAATGGATTTCGGCGGTGTCCAGACGGTTTAGGTCGCCGAATCGGAGTTTGGCTTGGTGGATGTGGGTGGTAGAGGAGGCATAGTGGATCGGGATCTTATAGGAGGAGATGAGGCAGGAGAGTTGGAGGAGCTGGTTGAGATGGCTTTGGCATGGAAAAGGCACCATTATTACCACCACTTGATCAGTTTGTTTGAAGCTGCTTGCATCTTGGCTTGAATGTTGATTATGGGCATCCATGGAGTGTATTGATCCAAACAGAAAATTAATATTTATATATATATATATATCTCTCTCTCTCTCTCACTCCTCTTGTCGTTGTTGTTTGCAATCTTAGCATATCTTAGAACTAGCTTAAATAGAGGGGTTTTTTTTCAAGAATTTATTTATTTATTTATTTATGTTTTAGTTTAATTCTTTAATTTTTTGGTTTCTTTCTGACGAGATAAATATAAAAAAATATGATCGTTTTAATTTTTTTCTGTCTTACTACTTATATATATATATACTGGACCACTAACTTTTTCCTTGTCATATTTTTTGGCATATGTATATGATGTTTTGCCAATAATGGCAATAATTTACTGACTTTTTATTTGATTTATTTGTATTTTTAATATTCTTTTATCATTTTATTAAAATTTTAAAATTTCGATTTGTCTTAAATTAATGAATATAATAAAAGACCATATTTGAACGTGGGTGTTTGTTATACCTTTGTTTATAAGAAATAAGTTTTTTTTTTTTTTCACTTTGTTCTTTTAAAAATTTGGAATGTAAACAATAAACAAAAATTGTAACAAACAAATGACACATGTTTTAAAAAGGAAAATGATAAAGAAAGTCCCTTAAAGACAATTTTTTAAAATGACTTATTTTTCTTATTTTTGTATTTAATGAATTTTTAAATATATATATATATATATATATATATATATATATATATATTAATTGTTCTATTCAAGCCGTTTAAACAAATAAAATCTTTAATTAAAAGATGACAAGCCAAAAACTAAAGCAAGTCAAGGGCGATTAAATACAAAAGTTGAAGATATATTGCAAAATTTTTAGATAAACCTATTATTAAAGGACAAGTCTATGTATGACAATCGAGATGGTGTTTTGCAGTGTGTGACAATCTGATGTTTCGATAATGAAGAGATGCTGAAGTTAAGTTCAACCACAAAAAATCGATAATGAAGAGATATTGAAGTTGAGTTCATCCACAAAAACTAAGTTATGCAATCAATAAACACATGAACTTGATTGTTTTTGTTGGAATTTTTAGCCACAAATTCTTAAAAATAAGATCAACTGGTTTGGATAACCAAACGGTAATTCACGTAAACTTCAATCCACAATAGCAAAATAAAATAACAGGAACAACCAAGAATACAAGAAAATACGTGGTTCGGCTGACTGCCTACCTCTACGGGAGAGAAGAAATAATTCACTATATGAAAGTAAGCATTACAATAATCACTCTCTAACTCACAATATATTTATGGTCTCAAACTGAGTCTTTCACTGTCTCTCTACACTTTCTGATATCTAAAACTGAGTTTCATACCGTGTATTAGACGTTCTTTAATTATTGTGATTGAAGAATTTTTTCGGTACCTTGCATCTTTTATAACGAAAGAATTCTTCCAATTAGGAATTCACTCAATTAGGAATTTACCCAATTAGCTTTTATGGCAATCACCAAGCAATTAGAAAACTAAATTGATAAATTAAGAAACCAATATATTACCAAGAATCTCTTATAATTAAAATTTTCAAATTCTCCTAATTTTTTCCAAGAAAGTCAAATTTCTCGTCAAAAAATTTGAAACATAATTCTAACAATCTCCACATTGTCTTGAATTTCTCAACCATCTTTAAAGATCTGTTGGCTGCCTCATCTTGCACTCATTTTTCGGGTATGAGTGCTCCACCCTTTCTGAATCTTCAATCTGAATAAACTTGGACGAAATCCAAACCAGATTTGAATTTGATCCTTTTGCAATCAACTGACTTATCATTTTTGGACAATCTTTCATACTTCAATTTTTCAGTCTTTTGTGAAGACTCCACATTCTCTGACACTGCTACTTGCCCATGAACTTTTCATGTGCTACCTGTAGCTTTCTTGTAAGTTGAAAGTTCTTTACTTAACTGTTCCCTCTGTTGTTGACTCGAACCACCATCACTCATTTTTTAGGTGAGCTTTTTTGATTGAGCTCTACCTTGACTGCTGCACTCTTCTTCTAACTTTCTAACATACTCTGCTTGTCAACCTGATCAAATTCCAAATGTCTGTGTCTTGTGCCATCTCTGTTGGAATCAGTTTATGTGATAGTGGTAACTCCACCTATCACCTTATCCCCTACTAATCTGTAGAGACCATCCACTTTCTGCCCTCTCATGATAACTAAAGATCCTTTGCTGATCTTCATTACTCCACCCTTTGCTGTGAACCTATAACCAAGAGAATCGAATGTTCCCAAATAAATCAATTTTTTTATTAACCCCGGAACATGTCTGACATTCTCTAAAGTCCTTACAATCCCGTTAAACATCTTGATTTTGACTGTACCCATTCCAATTGACTAACACACTGAGTCATTTCCCGTTAGAACAGTACCCATGTTGCAAGATTTATACGAGTCAAACCATTTTCTAACTGGACACACATGATATGAGCATCCCGAATCTAAAATTCATGACTTTGATGGAACGTTCCAATTTGAGAAAACTGAAAGTACTTCACTGTTTGCCTCACCGTCTGCCGACTCTTCAACAAAACTGATAATTTCTACAAGCTCTTTACCCTTCTTCATTTTCTTCATATGTTGCTTGAATTCTTGGCACTGACTCTTGTAATGATCAGTTTTGTAGCAATAAAAGCACTCCACATCCCTTTTTGCACGTGACTTGGACAGAGATCTACCACTATTGGAATCATGTTCACCTAATCTAATTCTTTCCTTGCTTGACTCAGACTTAGCCACCAGCACGCCTTCTACATTAGGTTCACTGTCCCTCTTCATCTTCTTATGTGATAAAAGAGGCCCGGTGACCTCTTCTAACTCTAGAGTATCATTTCTGTACATCAAAGTAGTCACTAAATAATTATAGGATGTTAGAAGCGACGCTAGGAGGAGGATTGCCTTATCCTTATTATCAACCTTCACTCCAAAATCGGATAACTGTGTAATGAGAATATTATACGTATTCCGGTGTTCCAATAGATTTGTACTTTCCTGCATCTATAGTCCATACAGTTGCTTCTTCATGTATAACTTGTTGGCCAGATTCTTCTTCATGATGTAGGAGGCAAACTGTCAAGATCATTGATTTGTAAATAATTTTTTGAAAAAATAAAATTGGACGGGCAATCGCCGAAACAAGCTCTAAATAAATTTTTTTGATGTCGAACGATCAAAATAAAACCCGTGCCACCACAGTTAATTTAGATAAATACCTTTTCGGTCGCTTCTTCAACGACGAACTTTGATCCTCCGAGTTGAAGCTCCGAACAGACCTTCTACTGTATTTTTGATGCGATTCCCGAACATAGTGTGGGTTACGATATTTCGAGAACTGATATCGAAAAAACTTGGACAACCTTAGTCTTGAAAGACAACTTATGAATTTAGTTCAGTCTACCCGCATATTTATATGCTACAGTAGGGACATGTGAAGTAATTATGATATAGACTTCTAGTGTGACCCAGATACCCTTCCAGCGATTTCTGCAAATATGCAAATCTCTCAGCGATTTCTGTAATTATGTAAACCTTGCAGTGATTTCTGTAATTTTTATAAAATACTAAATTACATTTCATACCACTAAAGAATTGTAACTGCACTCTTAGCCATAATCTCAAGACCAATTTGCATTAAACTCCTGTTATTAAATGTTTAACTTATTTTTCTACGTTAAGATTCTCGATACCTTCCAATTAAATTTAATTACTGACAATTTAATTTAATCGACATCTTTAAAATTTTTTAAGCCTTTTTGCTTAACTTATTTGACTGCCGGATACTTAAATCCACTTGCAGGGTTTGCCTCAGTCAAAATATATCAGCTTCCTTAAGGGAGTATCGTCAATCTCGAATAATCGGGATGCGAATTCTGTCAATAATTAATATTCACCATATAATTAATACCGCTATCCAACTCACCGGGACTATTGATCCATAAAAGATCGCACCCTCTAATGAATTAAAATAACGAATATTAAATATACGCAAATAATAATTATTTCGGGATTAAGAGCATAAGCATTCATAATAACCTTAGAGTGAAAATTAATTTATATAATCAATATAAAATTAATTACTCAAATGTGGTTCTGTTCAATACACACAAAGTGTGCTAGCAGGGCGAGTCGAAACAATAGACGACGCTATTATCTGTTCCCCGTAATCAAGACATGCTTACTAAAACTCTGTGCTACAGTCGTACTAATGGTTTGTCCAATTCTATCTAAACTGTGAACAAAAACTTATATTCTGTACGAACCTATAATCTAATTTTCTGTGTGCAAGTCGTATTCTACACACCAGATTAAATACTGTACAGAATAAAGAACAACTATGCATAATATCAAAGAAATGATATTAAATACATTGCTCATTAAGATTTTTATAAAACGAAAAAATAATTTTATTAAAATAAAATTAAATATTAAAACCAAATAAAATCTACGAGTTTTAGTATACAACCCTGACAATAGAGATCTTCCAACTTCTGCCATATGTCGCAGGCTGTCTCTACATCGAGCACATTGTGAATAATCTCATCTCCCAGATTCAACTGAATTGAACTCACGACCTTGCAATCAAGGTCATCCCAATCATCAACGGTCATCTTATCTGGCTTCTTCACCTTGCCGAGTAACTCCTTGAATACCCTTTGCTGGATCAAAAAATCCTTCATCTGCCTCTGTCACATGGAGAAGTTATTCTTACCATTGAACTTTTCAATTTCGTACTTGATGTTCGTTATCTTTAGTGCAACTTGTAATTAAGCCAATAACCAGAACTTTGATCTTTCACCACGACTTTGGTTCTTTCACAGCCGTCGGCTCTGATACCACTTGTTGGGATTTTTAGTCACAAATCTCCGAAAATAAGATCAATTGGTTTGGGCAACCAAACGAAAATTCACGTAGACTTCAATCCACAATAAGAAAATAAAATAACAGGAACAACCATGTTAGCCAAATGGTTTTTTAATTAGATTTTGATGATTTTTATATTTTATTTTCTTAATTAAATTGATTTAAAAAGATTATATTTAATTGTTTCTAAAAAGGTAAGTATTGACACTACGTGACAAATGAGTCGACAGCTTATATCATTTGTGCTGACACTTTGCATCAAATGGGTTGACACTAAGTGTTCTTGAAAAGAATATTTTGTGTCGACACCAATTGATAACTAAGTCGACACCTTAACGTAAAGCACACGTGAAATTCTCAATGTGTCGACACCATTGAAATTTAGGGTCGACACCTTAACTACTTTGCTTAAGATGTTTCAGGAACTCCAATGAGTCGACACCAAATGAATTTAGGTCGACACCTGTAGTATTGGACCGAGATTCATATTAAGTCAACACCAATGCAGAATAGGTCGACACCTTAGTCTCTTACGGGATTCATTTTGAGTCGACACCAAAGTGTTTTGAATCGACACCAAATGATCCTTCGGGTTCCAAACTTTGGGTTCTATGGGTCGACACCAAAGTCACATGAGTCGACACCTAAACATCCTCCGAAAAACAAAATGAGTCGACACCAAAGGAAAATGGGTCGACACCAAAACTACAAGCCATTTTTCAACTCCAAGTCAAAATAGTCGACACTAAAGATTTCTAAGTTGACACAAGGGTTTCTTTCGAAAACAAGAGTTTTGGGTCGACACTAAACGAAGATAAGTCGACTTCAAAACAATCGAGACTGTCTGTGATTTTCTGAGTCGACACCAAAATAAAGATGAGTCGACTCTAAAAGTCCCGAGGCTAACTGTAATTTCATGAGTTGACACCAAAATTTCAGTAACTGATATGACAAAATGGGTTAACCCAAATGAAAATATGAGTCGACACCAAAGTCCCACGTAGAAAACTGAAGTAATGCATGGGTCGACACTAAATGTTCCAGGAGGTGACACCACAGTGTGGGTGAGAAAAATGTAGAAATAAGGTCGACACCAATGAAGAACTGAGTCGACACAATCAGTTGAAAAACTAAGCCCTAGACATTTTGTGTCGACACTAAAAGATTTTGTGTCGACACATGCGATGAAATTTAAATCTCGCGTTGGTTCTAACAGTATGATTTTAGAGTATTAATTGCCTCCACCAACCTACCAACGGTCATTTACTTCAGATAGCTATATAAGGAGTTAATTTTCAGAGCTTCAAATCTTTGGACACTGTTCTATTACTTGAATTTAAAGGTTAAAATTTTCAAGAAGCATTTACTGCTCATTTACTCCTCTAGCCGATTCTTACACTCTTTAGCTCATTTATTTCTAATCATTTGTAAAGAGTGTTAGTGAGTATTTGATTCTCTCACATTTATTGTAATAGAGGGTGAGTCGCCCTTGATTCTTTAAGAGAGTGAGTGAACTTCTTAAAGAAAAACTCAAGAGAGATTAAAAAAAACATGGGATTATTTTGTAGAATCTTCTTGGGACTATAAAGGCTTTTGAATGCGCCTGTAAAACATTCGATAATAGCGCAAATTCTCAAGGGAAGTCTTGAGTAGTGAACGTAGGCTTAGAAAAAGCCGAACCACTATAACTCTTGGTGTCTGGCTCAATTTTTTCTCCCTAACCTCTTTAATTTTTTTATTGCTTCATTACTTGCTATTTTTTCTTGAGAAATTAAAAGATTTTATAAAAAGTTTTTTTAAAATTATTATTACTGTTTTAAAACCCAATATTAGACCCCATTCAGCCTGAAGGTCAGTCCACCAATAGACCCCTTTTGTTCAATGGAACAAATTATAGTTATTAAAAAGTTAGGAAAAAAAATTTATATTTAGACCGTAGACTATGACCTTTGGAGTGTCATTATGAATGGAGCAAAAAGGTCTACTAAGATAGTAGAAGGGGCATTTGTCCCTAAGCCTGAGAATGAATGGACTGAGGCTGATATAAGAGAGAGACAAAAAAATGCTAAGACTATGAGCCATTTATATTGCTCTCTTGATCTAAATGAGTTCAATAGGATCTCTACTTGTGACACTGCTAAGGAGATTTGGGATAGACTTAAGGTTGTCCATGAGAAACCAACTAAGTTAAGGAATCTAAAATAAGTATGCTTGTTCATAATTATGAGTTATTTTAGATGATGTATGATGAAACCATTTTTGAAATGTTCACTAGGTTCACTGATATCATTAATGGATTAAAATCTCTTGGCAATGTCTATTCTAATGTAGAGATGGTGAGAACGATCCTAAGATGCATGCCTAAAATTTGAAAAGCTAAGGTGACTGCTATTGAAGAAGCAAAGGATCTCACCACACTAAGCTTGGAGGAACTTCATGGTTTACTCATAACTCATGAGATGAATATCAAGATGGATGATGAAGATGATAGCAAAAAGAAGAAAGAAATAGCTTTAAAATCTTTCATTCTTGATGATGAATTTGATGAAGACTCCACAAGTAATGAAAATAAAGATTTAACCCTCATCATAAGAAAGTTCAAAAGATTTCTTAGAAATAAAAAATAAGGAGGAAGGAGATTCTTTAAGAAAGATAGGCACAAAGGAGAGATCAACAAGTTCAAGGGAGAATCAAGTAGATTCAAGAGTGATCACAAGAAAGATGAGATCATACGCTTTGAATGCAAAAAGCCTGGACATATGAAGGCTGAGTGTCCCCAACTCAAGAAGCATTTCAAAAAGAGATTCAAGAAGACAATATTAGCTGCATGAGGTTAATAGCTCCATGGATGAAAAGGAGAAATTAAGTTGCTAATCTTTGCCTCATGGCCAAGGAAGACAATGAGGTAACCAATGATCATTTTTCTTTAGAAGAACTTCAAGTTGCATTTGAAGATTTACATGATGAATTAAAAAAAATGGATGCTAAGAATGCTATTATTAAAAAATTGGTTCTTTTCTCATCTTCTAAAATTGAAGGTTTAAAAGAAGAAAAATGTTTGTTATCAAACCAAGTGTTTTCCTTAAAGAATGAAAATCAAGTTTTAAATGAGAAGGTTGAAGACCTTACAAAAATTATGCATAAGTTTACTCTTGGAAAAGAAAACTTGAATAAATTTCTTGGTATGCAAAAATGTATTTTTCACAAAATTGAAATTGGATATCAATCAAAGAGGAAACAAAAGTTTTTGAGTAACATTTTTGTTAAGGCATCCTCAAATCATTTCAATGCTACTTGTTTTCATTGTTATGGATATGGACATATTGTTACACATTATCCACATAGAAATTTTTTTGATTTACCTGTTAAAAGGGTTTCGGTTCCTAAGGGAACACACCTATATGGAACGAACACCAAATGACCTAAGATAATTTGGGTACCAAAAATCAAAACTTGATTTTCTTTGCAGGTGTATCTCAAGTCCTCATTTAAGGAAGGGATGTGGTATCTTGATAGTGCCTGCTCAAGACACATGACAGGTGATAAATCAATGTTTTCATCTCTCAAGTCTAAAGATAGTGAATTTGTGATATTTGGTGACAATAGCAAGGGCAAAATCATAAAAATTAGTTGTATTGATAAAATTTCTTTCCCTTCTATTGAAAATATTTTGCTTGTTGATGGTTTGAAACATAACCTTCTTAGCATAAGCCAACTTTGTAACAAAGGCCACAAGGTAGCCTTTGATCATGCTAAGCGTGTTATTGAAAACTCAATTGATAACAAAGTTATTTTTGAGGGTTATAGGCATGAAAATTTTTACAGTTTCAATCTAAATGACCTTCTAAAAATGACACAAAATGCTTATCTACCTTGAGTGATAATAGCTAGTTGTGGCATAGAAGACTTGGACATACTCTCGTGAACTTAATTTCTAAACTTTTGCAAAAAACATTAGTGATTGGTTTACCACAAATTAAATTTGAAAAAGACAAAATTTATAATGCATGTCAATAAGGAAAACAAGTTAGAAGTTCTTTTCAATCTAAAATGGTGATTTCTATTTTTAGGCCCTTATAACTATTGCACATGAACTTATTTAGTTCAACAAGGACTCTTAGCCTTAGATGCAAGAGATACGCTTTTGTTGTTGTGAATGATTTCTCTAGATACATTTGGGTGCTATTCTTAGTTCATAAGGATGAAGCTTTTGCCATTTTTTCAAAACTGTCTCGAAAAATTCAAAATAAGAAAGATTTTCAAATCACAAGTATTAGAAGTGATCATGATAGAAGATTTGAAAATAAATATTTTGAAAAATTTTATGATGAAAGTGGTATAGACCATAACTTCTCTGCTCCTAGAACCCTCAACAAAATGGTATTGTTGAGAGGAAGAATAGGATTTTGGAAGAAATGGTTAGAATTATGCTTTGTGAAAACAATCTACCAAAATATTTTTGGGCCGAGGTTGTAAACACAACTTGTTATATTGTGAACAGAGTTACGATTCGAACTTCCCTTAAGAAAAACTCCATATGAGCTATGAAAAAGAAGAAAACCTAACATTAGTTATTTTCGTGCATTTGGATGTAAATATTTTGTTTTAGATAACAACAGAGAACTTTTGGGCAAGTTCGATACTAAATATGATGAAGGTATTTTTTTAGGATATTCTATTTCTAGTAAAGCTTATAAAGTTTTCAACAAAAGGACCGTAGTTGTTAAATAATCTATTTAGGTTGTATTTGATGAAGTTAACCTCGGTTCTTCCAAGAAATTTTGTGAAGATAACTTGGTTGATATAGAAAAGGGTGTTGAGGACATTTTTATCAAAGATCAACAAGAGCCCAACCATGAGGAAGCTACAAACTTGCAGCAAAATGAAGTCCAACAGACAGCTGGTGCAACACCCCAAACTTGTAACACTAAAACCCCACGATGCGAACGGTAAAGAAACTCCAAAATCAAAATCTTTAAACCAAAACCGACTCAAGAAGTTCATAGGAACCAAACTTTGTTTGAATAAAAAACCGTAACTGGTCGCTTTCTCCATAAACGAATGAAGTAAAAGTGAGTTTTTCACTTGCGAACAAACTCCCAAATGTAATGATATATGCCCCAAAGGTTACCCAAAAGACACTTAACACAAAAAATTCCTTTTTAAAGCAAAGTTTAAAAAATGTGCCACCAAGCGGAGCCCGCTCGAGTGGACTCTCCACCGCTCGAACGGCGTGGTACCCGAGAGCAAACTTCCCAAAAATCTAAACTTTTTCTAAGTGTTGAAAAAATACCTATTTTTCTCATCATTTGAACATGGTTTTTTATAAATCAAAAACTTGAAGTTAAAACATACAATTAACTTTGAAATCACATCTAACGTCTCAAAAACTGGAAAATTGACATTTTAAATCATAGAATTTCCTTTAAAACCACAGAATCAACTCGATATAACCACCCGATATCTCACATGCATACAGTTCATGAATCCATGGTCTTACGACCTTACAACGAATTATTATCGAATCAAATACATTCTCCAAATGCAGGAATGAGAAATAAATACGCAACTTTGGATTTTTCAAGTTTCTTCCACAAACATACAATTCTAATCAAAATAAACCAAAGGTCACCACGACAGTTCTTCTTGTTTGATCACTTGCCTCTCGTTATTACCTGAAATTGTTCATACAACATGAACTGAGACTCGTAAGAAAAAGACTAACAATGAACATAAGCTCGACATGCGAGAATAGTTATGCGAAATACAACACGTAGTTTTCTCAAAACTAAATTTCATCCTTACCAAATACCCATTCACATAACCAATTTTTCTTATGCAAATTAAACTAAATTACCCTCACAAATCCATCATTAGTTTTCCTTCATCTCAACTTCGTTACACCCATTTCAAATTCTCAATTTCCCCAACTCATGCACACATACACACACACGCGCGCGCATGCACACCTTCTCGGGAATACCATCCGAACAAACGGGTTTATCAAAACACATTTCTTTCCAAGTTCTCGGGAACACCATCCGAACCATTCAAACGAATGGGTTTACCAAATGAACGAATGGGTTTACCACGTTCTTACCACGTTCTTGGGAACACCATCCGAACGAACGGGTTTACCAAACGAATGAACGGGTTTACCAAAATACATTTCTTACCACGTCCTCGGGAACACCATCCGAACGAATGGGTTTACCAAAATACATTTTTTACCACGTTCTCGGGAACACCATCCGATCGAACGGGTTTACTAAAACACATTTTAAGTTACATTTCAAAGAACCGACACATGACGAGCATATAGACTCATGCATAGCTACTACCGACCGGGCCATGCGTGGCCCGTCAAGTAGAAAATGCGTTCTATAACCCGCCACAACTACGCCTCCTTCTCAGTTATTAGCTAAAGGGTAGGGTAACCAAATCTGCGCAGTTTTTTGATCTTTCACTGAGGAGCTGGACTATCCCATAATTACGACCTGCGAATTCCAAATCGGTTCATTCACATCATCATTCTCAAGTCACACTACACACACACGAGTCCAACCAAAAATGGTTCTTTTCGCCAAATCCAACACAATCAAAATCATTCACCTTACAGTCCTCACGAGTTCAACCATTAAGTGCGGTTCCTCTTGGCAACACCTAACGCACACACGGATATAAAATCATTTAATCATTTTTAATATTCTTATAATACACACGTTCGATAGAAAAGGTTTGAAACCCCCAAATCAACATCTCATATTAATTACATTTGTCAATTCAAAGGATTTATTCGAATTTCCAACCCGACACCCATAGATTCTTACATATCATATAAATTTGTGGAAATTTATATATATAATTAGGTTAACAAAACCCCAATAGTCAAAAAATTCATTCAATTTCAACGTTGGAACCCAACGATCTGAAAACCCCCAATTTTTCATGTTTTTAACTTAAACCAAACCTTAACTTTTCAAAATCATGTATTCATTATTTTTTAACAGTAATATTAAGATAGATATATCACAAATCATTCGAAAACACAAGATTCAACACACTTTAACTTCGAACCCTAACCTAGGATTTTCAAAACATAGATTTTTTATGTTTTTCATGTATAAACGTAAAATATACAACTCATATCTAATAAATTTTCATTGATAGTCATAAATCATACTTTTTTGAAGCTAAAGCAACTAGGATCCAACCCTAGCAAGCTCCAATTGACTAAATCTCAAATCCGGTGACGAATGGGACGCTTCCAACGTGCGTAGCCACTCTCCAACAGTTGCTCACTCGGGAGAGGCACGAGATCCACTCTAGAGGTGCTAGGAGGGCTCCAAGACACCACCAAAACCAAACCCTAGGTCTCCACTTTCGCTCTAGAGAGAGAGAGAGTGGGATGAAAAGAATGAGGGTAAAATGTTTAAACCCGCAATATAAAGTCTGCTTGCTGATAGTCCGCTCGAGTAGATTCCCCACTGCTCGAGCGGTCCCCTGAGTTAAAATTTTTTTGCCACCTGTTCGCTCGAGTGGGCTCCCCACCGCTCGAGCGGTCAGCACTGGGTGAGAACCCGAACAATGGATGCAACAGTAAATCAAATCATAAGCCAAACACCTCAAACTCCCCAGAACAACCCGCGACAATCGTTCTCATGCACTACCAAGCATACCATTTTTGTTAACAGCTATTAGAGTGATCAAATTTTAATTCTTTCTCGAAATAAAACGCCTTTCCACTTTCTATCAAAAGTCTCAAAACAAGCTTTAAATTAGTCCTCAAAATAAAAGAAACCGGGTCCCTACAGTTGGTACCTCTAATTAAGAAAATTCAGATTTTCCTAAAGAATAGAGGTATGCTCATAGTCATCCAAAACACTTAATCATTGGTGACCCATCTCAAGGTATCAAAACTAAATTCTCTCTAGATAATATTTGTAGTAACTTAGCATTCCTTTCCAAGACTGAACTAAAATATTTTGAGGATGCTGAAAATAATGAATTTTGGATTTTGGCTATGCAAGAAGTGTTAAATTAATTTGAGAGAAACAAGATTTGAATCTTAGTTTCAAGACCTGAGGAACACTCCATTATTGGTACGAAATGTGTTTTTAGAAATAAAATGAATGAGAATGGAGTAGTTCTTAGGAACAAAACTCGATTGGTAGTCGAAGGTTACAATCAAGAAGAAGGCATCGATTTTGATGAAACTTTTGCTCCTGTGATTAGGCTTGAAATCATTAGGACGTTGTTTGCTTTTGCATACCTTAAAAATTTTAAACTTTAACAAATGGATCTCAAAAGTGACTTTCTAAATGGTTTTATTTTTGAAGAAATTTTTGTAAAACAACCTCTTGACTTTGAAAATTCAAAATTTTCAAACCATGTTTACAAACTCACCAAGACTCTTTATGGTTTGAAACAAGCACCAAGAGCTTGGTATGAAAGGCTTAGCAAAGTCTTGATTGAAAATGAGTTTTCAAGAGAAAAAATTAACACAACTCTTTTTATCAAGTCTCAAGAAAAAGATATGTTTGTTGTCCAAATATATGTAGATAATGTTATCTTTGGCTTAACTAATAAAACTCTTTGCAAGAACTTTACTAAGAGCACGCAGGAAGAGTTTGAAATGAGCATGATGGGTGAGCTAAATTACTTTTTTGGACTTCAAATCAAACAATCTCATGAAGAAATCTTCATAAACCAATCCAAGTACATAAGAGATTTATTGAAGATATTTGATATGCAAAGTGAAAACCAATGGGAACTCCAATGTGGCCTTCAACAAAGCTTGACAATGATGAAATTAGTAAAGCAATAGAGGAAAAAAGATATAGAGGTATGATTGGCTCCCTACTTTACTTAACTGCCAGTAGACTTGATATTATGTTCAGTGTATGCATGTGTGCTAAATTTTAAGTTAATCCTGAAAAATCACATGTCACTGCTGTTAAGTGCATCTAGATACCTTTTAGGTACACAAAACCTAGGATTATTCTATCATAGAGGAATAGTCTTTGAGTTATTTGGTTATTCTGATACAGACTTTACCGGTTGTAAGATTGATAGGAATAGTACAAATGGAACATGTCAATTCTTAGGACACTCTCGTATCATGGTTAAGTAAGAAATAAAACTCAGTAACCTTATCTACAGCTGAGGCTAAGTACATTGCAGCTAGCTTCTGTTGTGCACAGGTTCTATAGATGAAACAACAACTAGAGGACTATGGTGTATATTTAGATCATATTTTCATTAAATATGATAACACAAGTGCCAATAATATATCCAAGAACCCTGTACAACACTCTAGAACAAAGTATATTGAGATTAGACATCATTTTATTAGAGATCATGTTCAAAAAAGGTAACATAGAACTTGAATTGTAGGTAAAAATCACCAACTTATTGATATATTCACCAAGCCTTTAAGTGAAGAAAGATTGTGTTATATTTGAAGAGAACTTGGTATGTTATGTGTTCTAGATTGATGCTTAAATGCCATACTAACAATGCATGTTCAATGTTTGTTCAATGCTTTTCATGTTTTATTTTGATGTGTGAAAGGTGTCGTCACAATACTAGAAAATGTCGACACGTGTGAAAGTGTTGACACAAAAACTATATAGTATTGACACATTTTGATAAAATTGTCGACCCCGGCTATATAGTGTTAACATGATTCGTATTCTTGCTCTCGGTAAATTTTGTGTCGACTCACCTGTGAGGAGTGTCGACTCAATGAATCGAAAATGTCAACACCATGTTAAAACGTGTCGACACAATTTCTATTTTTGAACACCCCCGTGTCTCGTGAAAAGTGTCGACTCTAATGAGATTTGTGTCGACACATTTCATAGAGTTTATAAATAGGCGTTTTTTCCTCTTTCGCGCTCAAACTCTTTAGTTTCCATAAAAACCATTTGTCTCCTCTCTCCTTCTTCGACCTCTCTGTTCTTCCCTCAACCCTAGTGTCGACTCAACTTCTCTCCCTCTCTTTCTCCCTCAATCTCACCGATGATGATGCTAAGGACCATGGGTAAGGAAGAAAACGCCCTACTGAAGGACCGTCGAGCCCTAGGGCAGCGAAGAAGAAGAAATCGAAGAAGATGATGGCGGCGATGATGCTATCAGTGGACATAAGAATGGCGTCCTCTCTCAAATTTCAGTTCTCCAAGTATAAGAACTTGTACTTGGCATCATTTCCTACTCATAAGGTAATCCCTAGACGCTCAATATATTTTTGATTTTTTGATTCCATTGAAATAAACTTCTCTGAGTGGTTCATCAACTTCGGTTGGATGGATCTCCTACAGATCCGTGACCACCATTTTCTCCCTCTTGTTAGACTCTTTTATGCACATTTCAAGATCACCGACACCTCTGACAACACCATCACCACTTGGGTGAACGTTATAGACATCACTTTGACATCTAAAACTCTAAACGAGATTCTTGGGCTCCCAGAGGGTCGACTATTTGTTCCCTACAACAAGAAAAAAGAGAACCATTGAAGGTTTCTCATTTCACAATACAGTGAAATAAATATTTGAATTCGAAGTTGTTGACCCTTCCAAGACTCTTGAGGCCAACTCTCTTAAACTCGAGATGAGGATTTTCCATCATTTTGTCAATCACATATTTTTGCCTCAATTTGGGAAGTTTAGTGATGTAACCTTCATGTACGTTTTTATCATGTGGTGCATTCTTGAAGGAAAAAGACTTGACCTTGGTTATTTTTTTATCTCTGATATGTTTCAATCTCATTCCAAGTCCAATTCCTCCATTTCCCATGCCATGTTTTTGACAAAGGTCTTTCAACACTTTGGGCTTGATCTGATTACTGAAAAGGGAATTTCCTTTTCAAAACATGACTTTGATGGGAAGTCAACCCTAGAACATATGTAAATTTCTATGGTTGATGGTATTTGGACTACCTGTCATGGTATCCCCTATACAAGTCAAAATCCTCTCCGTCTCCCTAGCCGTGCCATTTCTCTTATTCCCTTTAACTTCGGTTCCTGTTCTCCTTCTTTCCAGACCAGATGTTGCTGGCCCCTCCTCCTCCTATGTTTCTCCTCCTCCTCCTTCTATTGACACTGCTTCTGCTCCACTTGTTGGTCCCTCCTCCTAGTAGTTTGCTGAGTTGGTCACCCTTGTTTAGGGTTTGACTTCATCTATTGCATCCCTTCGTGAGAAGGTTGATGCGGACCTTTACGACATAGGTTATAAAATGTCCTCCATTTCTGAGTCTGTCACCAACCACGAGAAGACCAACCGTATTCTGCGAATAGATGTAGAGCAAGCCTGTGATGCTGGCAGGTCCCTTAGCAAGAAGATGAAGAAAAGTGTTGAAAACATTGTGGATGCCAATCTTGACATCCTCCAGTAAGTCCGAAAAGAATATGACGAAAGCGTAGTTTTAGCTATTCAGCAGAACACGAGAAAAGTAGAAGAATACCTCAATTAGATCAAGGATGCATGGAGCAAACAATTCAAGCGAAAGAAAACGAAAGAAGAGAAAGCTGCTTGGTTGAGACATGAAGCTGACTTGGTTTTGGCAACCACCTTTGCAGCCATGGAAGCCACAGAGAAGAAAGACGAATGAACTCACTCCTCGAAGGAAAAGGCCAATGAAATAAAGAAAAAGCAAGAAGACAAGAAGGCTTTCAAGAAGCAAATGGATGAGTTTTGATGATTCCAAAAGGGAAGAAGAAAAGAGAAGATGTACCCTTAAACATTTACGTTTTTATTTTTCTATTTTGATTGTGAATGGTGTGGATATGATTGTTTTTTGAAATTATTTTGGATGTATGGATGAACAATTAAACTATTGTTTGTATGAAATTTACCTTCTGTGAAATGACATTTCTCAATTTTATATCAACCGTTATATAATTTTTCTACAATTCCTTTTGGAATGCTAAGTGTTGAATGCCATACTGAGATTGGGATTGAGTGATGCTTGAGTTTTATAAACTATTGCACATATATGCTGTTATAATTGCTATGTTAAGACTGTTGGATATTTATGCACTTTGGACTGATGCATAGTTTTAATGAATTCAGAATGCTTGAAGATCAATTTACATTTAATGTTGCAAATTCAATTGAGTATAGATAAGACATTGTTGTTGAATGCCATAATGTTATGTTTGCATAATTTGATTTAGGCATAAAGATAAGGGAAGAACACTTGTTGAAAATTCTTTTAAATTATTTTCTAGAAAATATTGTAATCATTAAAAAATGAGAGATAGTTAGCGCAAGAACTTTTTAATTAGATTTTGATAATTTTGATAATTTATTTTCTTAATTAAATTGATTTAAAAAGATTATATTTAATTATTTTTAAAAAGGTAAGTGTGGACACTAATGACAAATGAGTCGACACCTTATACTATTTGTGCTGAAATTACATTAAATGGGTTGACACTTAGTGCTCTTGAAAAATTTTTTTTGTGTCGGTACCAATTGATAATTGAGTCAACACCTTAAGGCAAAACATGCTTGAAATTCTCAAGTGTGTCGACACCATTGAAATTTAGAGTCGACAATTTAACTACTTTGCATAAGATGTTTTAGGAACTCCAATGAGTTAACACCAAATGAATTTAGGTCGACACCTCCAGTATTGGACAGGGATTCACATTAGGTCGACAACAATGCAGAATGGGTCGACACCTCAGTCTCTTTACAGGATTCATTTTGGGTTGACACCAAAGTGTCTTGCGTCGACCCCGGATCCTTCGAGTTCTAGATTTCGAGTTCTACAGGTCGACACCAAAGTCACATGAGTCGACACTTAGATACTGTCCGAAAAATAAAATGAGTCGACACCAATGAGAAATGGTTTGACACCAGGACTACTAGCCATTTCCCGACTCTAAGTCAAAAGGGTCGACACTAAAGATTTCTGAGTCCTTTTGAAAACAAGAGTTTTGGGTCAATACCAAATAAAGATGAGTTGACTCCAAAACAATCGAGACTGTTTGTTATTTTTTGAGTCGGCACCAGAATAAAGATGAGTCGACTTTAAAAGTACCGAGACTGACTATAATTTCATGAGTCGACACCACAACGATTTTGGGTCGACACCGAAATTCCAGTAGCTGATATGACAAAATAGGCCGACACAAATAAATATATGAATCAACACCAAAGTTCTACCTGGAAAACTGAAGTAATGCATGGGTTGACACCAAATGTTCCATAAGTCGATACCACAGTGTGGGTGAGAAAAATACAGAAATAAGGTCGACACCAACAAAAAACTGAGCCGACACAATCACTTGAAGAACCAAGCTCTAGACATTTTGTGGAATTCGAATCTCGCGCTCGTTTTAATAGTATGATTTCAAAGCATTAATTGCCTCTACCAACCCACCAATAGTTATTTACTTTAGATGGCTATATAAGGAGTTAATTTTTAGAGCTTCAAATCTCTGGACACTGTTCTATTGCTTAAATTTAAAACTTAAAATTTTTAAGAAGCATTTATTGCTTATTTACTCCTCCAACCGATTCTCACACACTTTAGCTCATTTATTTCCAATCATTTGTAAAGAGTATTAGTTAGTGAATATTTGATTCTCTCACATTTATTGTAGAAGAGAGTGAGTCTCCCTTTATCCTTTAAGAGAGTGAGTGAACTTATTAAAGATGAGCTTAATAAAGATTAAAAAAAATAGAGAATTATTTTGTAGAATCTTCTTAAGGCTGTAAAGGCTTTTGAATGTATCTGTGAAGCATTCGATAATAGTGCAAATTCTCAAGGGGAGTCTTGAGGAGTGGATGTAGACGTGGAAGAAGTCGAACCACTATAACCCTTGGTGTCTGGTTCAATTTTCTCTTCCTAACCTATTTAATTTATTTATTTCTTTATTACTTGCTATTTTTGCCTAAAAGATTAGAAGGTTTTATAAAAAGTTTTTTAAAAATTATTATTATTGTTTTGAAACCCAATTCCCCCACCTCATGGGTTGCTTAGGACTAACAAACCAAGAACACAAGAGAGTACGTGGTTCAACTGATTGCCAATCTCCACGAGAGAGAAGAAATAATCCATTACATGAAAATAAGGGTTACAATGATCACTCTTTATCTCAAAATATATCTATGGCTTCAAATTGAGCTTCTCACCGTCTCTCTATACTTTTTGATCTCTAAAAATGAACCTCACACCGTATATTAGACGTTCTCTACTTCTTGTGATTGAAGAATTCTTTCGGTATCTTGCACCTTTTATAACGAAAGAATTCTTTCAATTAGGAATCCACCCATGCAGTTAGGAATCCATGTAATTAGGAATCCAACCAATTAGCTTTTATGGTAATCACCAAGATATTTGAAAACCAAATTAATAAATTAGGAAACCAATCTACCACCAAGAATTCCTTGTAATTAAGATTTTCAAATTTCCCTAATTCTTTTCAAGCAAGTCAATTTTTTCGCCTAAAAATTTGAGACATAATCCCAATAGTTTTTCACAATTAAACAACGATGAAAAATTGTTTTATGTTTAGTTTCATAAAAAGAAAAAATCAATTTTTTCAAACGAAAAGTACAAGTTATATATCAGAAGTGGCTTAAGCTAGAAATGTTAAAGACATCATCCCTTTTAAGATAACATTATTTTATTTATTTATTTATTTTGTTAAAAGGAGATAATAATATTAACTTAAATTCTTTTTCAAAGCTCAATACTTTTAATTTGTAACTAATCATTTTAAAGAAACACCATAATACAATTTAAAAGAAGAACCCAATTCATTCCTTCCATTTTATGAAAATTAAGCATAGGTAATTCAATTTCATGTAAAATTACTAGTTTAATTACTACAAAAATATTCCTCACATCCATACATCTCACTTGTAAGCAAAAAATAAACAAAAGTCCTACCTTAGATAGCTTAAATGAGAGATTTAGAAAATCCTAAAAATGCTTTAAGATTTAACAATGGTGGAAAAATAGTGAAGGAGCTCTAGAGTTCTAATAAAGCAATTTAATTACTCTAAAACATTTACAAACAAGATTTAAACATAAAAATTTAAGATTCTAAAGAATAAATTTTGGCCAAAATAATAATAAAATAAATAAGTGAAGATTTTTTCATAAACTTCCATGAAAAAAGAGTGAAGAAGAAAAATATTAAAAGAGACATGGTTATTGATGATGTGTGGAAAGGTTTGTGGGGATTGGGAGGAGAGGAGCAAATAGGCGGAGGGGGGGGGGGGGGGGGGGGGGGGCCTATG
>JAULJZ010000019.1:5133169-5148216 GCA_032270985.1 Heliamphora pulchella | reverse complement strand
GCCAATTCAATTGCAATTGAATTCTGCTATTGAATTCTGGAATTCAATGGCCAATGAATTCACAGATTCCAACAATAATCACAACGCCTGTTTGGTTGCCAAGAAATTAACAAAGAATAGAAGTGTACATCACATCTAATCCACTACGAATTTAGGATAAAAGAAGATGAATAAAAGAAAACTCAGGAGAAGTCAAATGAGCATTTTCAGTCTCGTGAACTAAAAGAGTTTCTTTCTTCTTCTTTTTTTGTCATTTTTCACGTGTCACAAAACCACGATTGGTCCAAAATTCAAAATCTTGACCTATCTTTCCTTCACTTTCCCATATTTACTCGGGAAACAAACAAGAGGCATCTTTATGGTTTACGCTACGAACAGATTACAGATTACAGGTTACAAATATGGATGTATTTATGTGTTTTGCACAATCCATACCTATCGGACATGGTGGCGATGGTCTTGAAGGCCAAGATGAGGGAGCGATCTGGATTGGAGCCGCGATTCTGCCAGCGACCGAGGGAGGAGGAGAGGAAGTCGGAGGTGACGCCGTTGGGCTTGGAGATGACGGTGGAGAGGCCGCCGTCGGTGAGGAGAGGGTTGGTGGGGCCCCCGACGCGGACGGGGTCGTTGTCGCCGGACTCGTTGGCGAAGGTCCGCCACTCAGAAGTCTCGTCGATCGAGTGAGATTCGAGGACCAGGCCGCACTCCGAGCAGACGGTGTCGCCGGCGGAGTGATCGAAAACCACCTCCGTCGCGCGCTTGCAGTCCGAGCAGTACACGTCGCCCATTGATCGGATTTCAGGTGGGGATGGGAGAGATTTAAGATGGGGGTTGAATGCAGAGGATTAGGGGAAAAGGAGGAGGAGGGTTTCAATTATATGCATGTATATCTATATACACTGGTTTTCTTGATCTTGTGTTTGCTCCTCCAACCCCCTCTTCTATTTCTCCTCTCTCTCTCTCTCTCTCTCTCAATATGAAGGTTAGAAGGACATGGAAAACTTGTGTGGGTGTTTGGACTATTTTTTTTATTTAAGGTTTTTGATTTTTTTTATAAAAAATAAATATAAAAAAATATTTAAAAAAATTAACTGATACCAAATAAATAAATTTTTTTAAAAACTTTTAAGTAAAAATTTTTTAAAAAAACTTAGGTCAAATATCCTTGTTTTGTTGTAAAATTAAGATTTAAAATTGTACTATTTTACAAATAATGTTATATATATAAATGTGTGTGACAATTATTTAAAGGGCTAAGAATCTTTTTAACTAATTTTTAATACCTCTTGTGATGTACTATTTTAAATTTATGGGAGGATTGAGTTAGTTACTATTTTAATTATTTTATTATGATAAAAAAATTAATTCTACTAAAGGATGCAACTTATTTGCAGTCTCCAGTCTCCCAGGCCATGTTTGGCTATTTAAAAAGTTGTTTTTTTTACAAAGGAAGTCAGTTTTTAAGTTATATTTTGTTTGGTCAGTCTAAAAGGTTAAGTCAACTAATTTTTTAATTTTTTTTTAAAAAAAAAATTTATATACATCCTAAATATATTAATTTTTTCTTTAGTAAAATAATTGTAATACTTTTTAACTAAAAAATCAAATCAATCTACTCTCAATGATAAAAAAGGTCGTGTTCATATCTCAAAAAAAATAAGAGTATGTTAAATATTTTAATAAAAGCAAGAAAGAAAAAAGTTGACGTAAAAATTTATTTCAAACACTAACTTTCATTCTTACTTTTTTTCTAAAAAATCTAAACCTTTTAAAAGTTAAGTTTTCTAGACATCCCAAACAAAGGTTTAGACGGGATTGGATGAGGCGGGCATTTTTTGGTTAAAAATTGATCTATTTTGATAATTCGTGTTATTTATTATCATAATATATAAATTATTCATATAAAACGTTAAGTTGATTGTATATCGTTAAATGAGTTAACAAATCACATTTGTATTAAAAAATAAATGGTGACATCTATTTACAGTTTATTTTTTTTAACACAAATGTAATTTATTAAAGAACTTAATGATATAAAATTTACTTAATTTTATGTTGGAAATAATAAAATAAACAATTAGAAATG
The DNA here is from genome assembly GCA_032270985.1 of Heliamphora pulchella. Classification (NCBI taxonomy): domain Eukaryota; kingdom Viridiplantae; phylum Streptophyta; class Magnoliopsida; order Ericales; family Sarraceniaceae; genus Heliamphora; species Heliamphora pulchella. Next base: position 5,146,130 of record JAULJZ010000019.1, on the reverse strand, counting down.
GATTTATTTTATTCCCAAATAAACTAAGGCCTTGATTGGCTACCAGGGATTTTTGGTTAAAAACGCAAAAAATAAGTTAATATAGTTTGTTTGGCAAAAACTAAAAAAGCTAAAAAATCAAAAAATCAAATTATAGCACAATTTTTTTAGAATATTTCTAATCAAATTCTCATTATTTTTAAAATATAACAATATATCTCATTCATAACTTATACTATCACTACCAACTAGTCAACTATATATAATTATTATTTTTAAATATATACAATGACAAAATTATCTAATTTGAACAAAATCAAAAAAACTAACTTTTTTTTCTAAATAACCAATTTTAAAAAGACTTGCTTAAAAATTAATTTAACAAACAACTTATTATAAAAAAAATTAATTTTTTAAACAAAAAATATTAAACAAAAATATTAATTTTTAAGTTAGTTACCAATTTGAGCTTAAACTGATAGGGTTAAATTTAATAATGCACATAAGATAAGCCTGTTACATTTAATAAATGTGGGGAGGGAGTTAAAATCTTAAAATGAGTTTATTTGAAAAGAAAAAACGCATGTAGTCTGCTAAATATTTAAATTTTCAAGTTTATAATTAAATATTTAGATAATTTAATTTCGATGAGTTATTATTTGGAATCAAGCATTATTAAAAATGATTGAAATTAGCATATGTTTGGACTAAAAAGCTTTTTGGCATTTTTTTCGGAGCTTTTTTTCGTCTTATATGAAATTTTTTTATATTTTGGTATATATTATTTGGTTTAACATGATTTAGTGGGATTAATTTTTTCTCACGTATAAAATTGCTCAAAATAATCTCAGAACTAACAAACCTGTCTTTTCATAGGATTGGAATAATCCCACCAATATAGTGTTAAGTTGGCTGGAAGGATTTTTTTAACCCCCACCAAATACTTCCTAAATATAACACTATATATGACTATTATCTAAAATTTAATATGAATTGCAAATCAAAAATAAATTCTAAATTAGCAAAATTATATAGTTGCTTGAATTTAGTAGAACAACTTAAAGAAAAATAAATTAAATTAGTAGATAAAATTAATATTTTTAAAAGTGAGTGAAGGCACGTACCCTAACCGAGCCATGAAAAGAAGAGATGAAAAAGAAGACTTAGCTTGGGTTTGGTTTACTTTTTTTGTTATTTATTTTTATGTTTATTTTTAGCATATTTTTTGTATTAATTTAAATGAGTATATTTTTTAGATTCTTTTCACTATGAGGAATAAAAAATTAAAAATCTTAACAAAAATAATAAAAACAAAACTTAGATAAGATGAAAAAGCCGACTTAACAACCCTTTTTTGATATTTTTGTGATTTTTAAATCTTTAGTAAATTTTTTTCAACTTTAATCCAACCGGGCATAGTTTTAAGATTACACTCGTCGAACGAAAAAAATAAAAGGTTCAAAAAAAAAAAAACCCCAAAAGATGAAAAGAAAAAAACACCAAAACAAAAAACTAGTAAGCTTTTTAGACTAAACAAAGGGTTGTATATTTATTTCTAGATATGCTCTCTGTTTATGAGCATCTAAAAGATACAAAACAAGGTGCTCCCAATTTAATTATTTCCCCTAATGAATGAATGAATTAAAATGGTTTGTAGTCCTATTTGTGTGAGGGGATTCTTGGGGTGGCAAGTTTCTCCAAGTCCTTTTCCTTGGCATACCATTTGGGTATTATCTTTGAAGCATGGGGATAAAGATCTCTATAAGCATTCTTGATTGTCACCTCTGCAACTGTAGTAGCAACTGCAATTTCTGCAAATGCTTAGCTTTAATTAGGTAGACATATAGTTCATTAGTTATGAATATTGTACAGTCGATACGAGTTGGTACGTATTGTTTTGAAACAAAATTAATATGCTAATTATTTAATTTTTGTACTGTTTAAAATACCGGTTCGTGCTAACCGTATTGAACAATGGGAGTATTTGACAATGCTACTACTCGTAGTTTTTAATTTCTGCCTACTAATTTTAGCTATATGTTAGTTATGAATTTTTTCAAACACCGATAACTTCTACTATAATTTATAACAACTTTTTCTTCTATTTTAACTACAAACTATAATTTTTACCAAACGCTCACAATTTTTGTTATAAATTATAATTTTTAAGTTACTAGTTTTAACAATACCAACACCACCAATATTGGGTAGGTACCATGTTATAAATATTCATTTAAAAAAATACTTTTTACATATATTCTTGTAAAAAGTAATAGTGGTCTATTATTTTTGGACCACATAGTAATAGTGGTCTATTTTCAAATACATGAGGTTAATTCACATAATTTTGTGACTTTTGAGAGCTTTTATTGTTGTCGTCACCATCACTTTTGCCATATCTATTCTAGGGGATAAAATAATAAAATAATTTATACAATTATTGTAAGAAATTATAGGGCCAGTAATAAAATTTGGTGAAATCATATCAATGACTTCTTCTATTAATAAGGGTGAATATAACTTTTTATTTAATTAATAAAATTTGCCACATAGTAATTTTAGCTATATGAGGACATTTTTATGATTATTGTTCTTATTTTCAAAAAAAAAATATTAAGATCATATTATCCATTTTATACGAAATTTACATTACTAAAACATACAATTTTTTAAATTCCTGCATCATTAACTATAAAAATCCTCATGTATAATAACAAAATGTATCATTAACTATAAAAATCCCACCGTATAATAAATCATTTCATTTTGAAAGATCTGGTAAGGATAAAAATTGGAATATTATCATAATGAAACAAATTATTTCATTTCGGTAATGGTACATTCATATTAGGAATAGTAGCTTAGTTGTAGGCAAAGTATTAGGAGTCGTTGGGCTCTGTTTAATTAGCACAGGATGAATACCAAATAAGAAATAGGACAATTTGGGACATTCGCCTTAGAATAGGACTTAATTCTTGGATTAGAAGTTTTGGATTAGAACTTAATTACAAGTAACTCATAAAAAAGGGACTTGAGGCTAAATCACCCTTACAATTATGGGATTTTATAACATTCGTTTAACTAATTTTTTTTTCAAAATTATATTTTCTATATATTTATTTGTAAATAAATATAATCTAATTACAAAATTATTAATATTTAATAAATTTAATTTTTTATACGAATAGTCTATTCTAATCTGTCACATAAATGAGGTAGAATCAAATGATTCAAATGTCTTATTTATTCGAGAGTCATCTCGTTTCAAAGTGAAAAGCCTTTCTAAAAGGATAAAAAGATTACCTCAAACCCTACTTTTTTGATTAAAAAAAATATTGTATTGTTGGTAAAAAAAAAAAAACACTTAAAGGACTTAGGGTAATTGATCCTCTATTTTAAAAATTTCTTAACACTTGTTTAAATGAATTGAAAGTCGTTCGATCATTATTTTATATTATAATTTCTTAAAATTCTTGCATGATTTTATGATTTTTGATGTATTAGGAAACCAAAATAGAGAATATTTAGAACATAATTCTTGGTTGTAATTCAAAACTATGAAATAACTACACAATTAAGATCGGTCAGATGTTTATTTTTTTATTGGTAAATACATACATTCACTCATATATTTTGTGGTTGACAAAACTTAAAATTATTAAAATATCATGTGACATTATCTCCTGTGTATTACCTACTTTTATTAAGTAAATAGGACACACTTAGTTTTACTTTGTGTGCATCGAGTTTTTTTTTATTAAAAATATTACGTAAGTAAAGTCATGTAATACTCTTGGAGTGCCAAATAAAATTTCGAGAAAAATAGGCAATTTTAGCTGGGTTCAATTGAGGGCATTTGGTATTACTGAAACTAGTAGCTTATAGTTTATAACTTGTAGTAAAAGTTATAAGTGTTTTATAACTTATAACCAAAACTAGTAGTAAAAAATTAAAAACTGCTAATAGCATTTTTGTTAAACACCTCAAAGGTATGGTATGATTACTTGCAGCTTTAAATAGGTTTGTTTAATTACAAAAAAAAAAGGTTTCTTTAATGAAAAAATTATGGATAAATCCCATTTTAAAAAATTTTATTAAGATAAGTCCCAATCAAAGTTTCATTAACCCGATTAGTCCTGTTTTTGAATTTTAATTGAAATTATATCAAGTTTACCCTTTAGTCCCAATCAAAGCTGTAACCGTTCATTCACGCCGATTCGGAGAGAAAATATACGATATGGATATAGTTTGCTACGCAATATCCCAGGATTGATTATGCTGCCATATTATTCGAAGCATTTTGGAAGGTGGATTCACGTCTGAGCCTTTTTGATCCATTTTCATACCAAGTTTACACTTTGTGTTTTGCGATCCATTGTCGAACAACTTGCTTCAAGATTTCGAACAGAAAATCACGAAGGTATGTCATGTATCGTATTTCAAAGTAGAATGCGTTCATTTCTGGGCTAAGTATTTTTAGAGTAGTTTTGTATTTGTGTTTTTTCAACGAGCTTTGAACAATAATTTTCTAGTTGAGCGGCTTCAAGATTATGAACAAAAAATCAGAAAAATTTTGTATAGTAATCAGAAGGTATGTTTTTGGAACGGAGTAATGTTTTTCAGAACGAAGTTCACTCACGTTGAGTTTCCCTGTTTTGATAAAGCTGATGTATAGTTTTTGCAAAAAAATGAGTATTTGAGATGCAAAAAATGAGTATTTTATCAGCAAAAAATGAGTATTATTCGTTGTAGAAAATGAAGATTTTAATAGGAAGTTGGTTTATTATTTGTTTTAGTATATCTCAAGATGAGTTTCCCTGTGTTGATAAAACTGATATATAGTTTTTACAAAAAATGAGTATTTTAGATGCAGAAAATGAGTATTTTATCATCAAAAAATGAGTATTTATATTTTTAGAATCCGGAGCAAAGCATGCTCATTTGAAAGGTTATCAGCAAAAGTGAGGACTATAAGAAGTGATGATTGTTGAGTATAATAATATGCATCTGTCTATTTGCTTGTTATTAACAAAATGTTCTAATAAGACTTTTAATTTAGAGTAATGCTGAAAATGAGAATTACACAAATGATGGTTTAAAATCATGATGATTTCAATCGTGAGTTTATTTTCGTAATTAACTATATTTCTCATGTTGTTTTTTTGTTGTTAATGTGGTCATACAGATTTGATTTTTTTTTTGTTTCGGGATATGGAAATGCCTATTATCATAATGTGCCAGTTCAATGGTGTTATTGCTGGTATGTCGATACATTCCGATTGAAATTACGATAAGTTGATTCAGTGTATTCGTGGTAAATGGAAAAGCATTGATGGTTGCTCCATATCAATGAGATATTCAATCCCTGGGTACACAAATTGTATGTTGGATAGCGATGAGGACCTGAATGTAACGTTTTCATTGCTTTCTTCAAATGGCATAAAACAGGTCGATGTTGTTATTACAAATTGTAATAGTATGGCAGAGTGTGGCATTAATTTGAATGGGAATTGTAGTAACGATGACGATTCGATGTGTTTGGATGCTACTCAAAAGGAGTGGAGATTGGAGTATGATAAAACTAAAGAGATGATGTCTTCTTTTTGTCCTGTTACAGAGAAGGTATTGCTATCAGCACCATGGGCAAGAGGCATTGTTGGTGTTGGTCAGAAGTTTGAAGGAGGTGTCCAATAGTTTCGTACTGTGTTAAGTAAGTATGCAATTGAGTGCGGTTTCGAGTTTGTATATGTTAAGAATGATTCTAGTTGTGTGACTGCCCATTGTTCTCACAAAAGCAGCGGTTGTGGATGGCTGATCCATGCTAGGCAATTGTCATTGAATGGATACTTATACATTAGGAAGTTGAATAATGTTCATAGTTGTGGCTCAGCCGTGAGAACGTCTAAGAATAGACGTATGACATCTGATTTGGTTGGAGGCTTGATTGTAGACGATGTGCGAACTAAACCTCTTAAGCGCCCAATTGATGTCCCCTCAGAGTTCAAATCAAAATATGGCTTAGATATCAGTTATCATTAAGCTTGGATGGGGGTTGAGAAGGCGAGGGGTGAGATTTATGGGGATTACTCTTTGTCTTTTGATCAGCTACGTTGGTACGTTGATGCAGTTAGTAAAAGCAATCCTGGTAGTTGTATTGTCCTCGAGTGTGATCCTCTCACTAATCATTTTAAGAGGATTTTTATTGCCTTTATAGCTTGTATTAACGGGTTTAATCATTGTCGGCCTCTTTTGTTCCTCGATGCTACATGTTTGAAAGGGAGACACAAGGAAATTCTACTGTCTGCCATAGGAAAGGACGAAAATCAAGGTATGTGTTTATTAATAATAAGTAATTTTGTTATTAGTTGTTTACTGATCTAATGTTATGCTACTGTATTATTCCCTGTATTGATGCTCATTTCCGTTTTGTTTTACAGGGTTATTCCCAGTTTGTTTTGCTATTGTTGAAGCGGAGAATAAGGAAAACTGGCGTTGGTTTGTGGATCATTTAGCATCAATTTTGGTTCCCACCAGGGAAATTACTTTCTCAAGTGATCGGAATCCAGGATTATTGGAAGCTGTTAACTTGGTTTTTCCTACAGCTTACCATGGGTATTGTATTCAACATCTAAAGCGGAATTTGAGGTATCATCTACGGGGACGTTGGAATGCCTACAGAGAGAAGATGGTCAGCCATTTTGATAAGTGTGCATACGCACCTACGGTAGAAACTTTTCATGAAAGTCTTAACGATTTGCTTGGCGAAGGAGGAACGAAGGTGAAACATTTCATTGATGATTTGTCGTTTGAGCATTGGACCAATGCTTATTTCAAAGGGCGGTGCTACGGGGAAACGAGTTCTAATGCGGCCGAGTCATTTAATAACTGGATCCGAGAAGAGAGACATTTGCCGATCACGAACTTGCTTGATACTATAAGGGTAAAGGTAATGAACCAGATGGCTACAAGGCGTGAGATAGCAAACAAATGGGCAGTTGTTGTATGCCCTGTTATTGATTCTAAAATGGAGACGGCTTTCAATGATTCTAGATCATGGAATGTAAGTTTGTCGGGAGACAGAGTCTATGAGGTTCATTCATACCCGTTTGTTTCTGTTGACCTTCGTCGATACACTTGTTCATGTTGCATGTGGCAAGTGAATGGTTTTCCATGCGCTCACGTTGTTGGTGCTGTGAAAAAGAGTGGTAATGATTTGAATGCATATGTTGATCAGTACTACCATGTGTCGAGTTTTAGGAATAGCTATTCGTATTCTATTTATCCAGTTCCTACCATTTAGAAGTCATATAATAATACGGATGCAGAGGTTATTCGTCCTCCATTGTGTAGGAAGCAACCTGGTAGGCCTAAAAAAACGAGGATTCCTTCTATTGGGGAGAAAGTTAGACAGATTAGATGCGGTAGGTGTGGGAAGATGGGTAACCACAATCGCGAGTCGTGTAAGGAGGCGTTGTATTGTTAGTCTTTCACAATAATGAGTATTGATTGAGCATTTTCATTTGTTTGTTTGAAAAGTATTTTCATTTGCGGAATATTGAGTATTGAATTATTTAAGTAAGTTATTTAATTATTTACATAAATAATCATTGAAGAATAGTAAATGAGGATCAGATTTTAACAAAACAAACATTAATTCTCATAACACTAATTTCAATATAGTACTCACAATTGAGCTGTGAATGAGGATCAAATTTTATGCTCCGGCCAAAGATATTAGTTTATGTAAATGAGGATCAAATTTTTAATAAAAATATCAGGAAGTTGTGAAGTGTAAGCTCTAAAAAATCACAGGACTGCAATACTCATTGCAAAGCTGCAAATGAGGATCCAAATGTTAAAAGACAAAAACAGTCATCATTATTTGAATTTTATTGAGTAGGATGTATGGCCTCATTTAGCACTATTTTTTTCCACGGAAGTTGTGGATTTGCAGTGGTAAATCTGTAATTGTCACATGCTCAGTAGGCATTGCTTGTACTATTAGTGGTACTACCCATAATGAGCTTATAGATCTACTTTTTTATTCAACCTGTGTAGATAAAAAGCCACAATCGAAATAAGTTCATGGATTCACCGAAGGTCAAGTTAGACCAATAAAGGGATTGTACATGTTTCAACAAATATTTATCATTTTAACAGAAACTCCACAACATTCAAGTTTGGCATGAATGAGCATCAACTGTGCAATTCGCTTAACATATTCACAATGAGAGATCTTGAATCAAATATTTCAATGAATGAGTATTCCAAAAAAAAAGAACCATCACACTAGCCATATAACTAGTAATGCTGAAATAATTCCAAACAAAATAATATGTATTGTCATTAAACAAAATTAAATATGAGGATCAACTGTTTAGTTCTGTAATTCAATTCAGTTCTTCACAAAATTCATAGATGTCAGGACTCGTCATTTTTTATCTGCAAATAATTTTGGTTGCTTGGAAGCTCAAGATCATCCTCATATTGCTCACTTTGGCTTGCTCCATGATCTGTTAGGATCAATTAGGAACTCATGCACAATTGTAGCTCGTAGCATCCGACACTTTTCAAGCGGGAAGATTGAATCAACATCCTCGCTCATGGCATATTGTTGGATGATGTAGCACATAATGATACCACAGTCTAACATGTACAAGTACTTATTCGTCAGAAGCAATTTTTTTATAAATTTTTTTATACTTTCAATACGTGAAATTATCAATATATTGAACAAGCAATTTTGAATACTTACGAGCTTGGGTGTTGTTGTGGTCATATGTTCACTGGTATGATTTCATGAACGAAATCCTGTGCAACCAGTTGCAATGGCGATCGGTCTCTAAAGTACTGGTGCACATACAACTTCTGAAATAGATTGTGAAAGAAATTAGAAACAGGACTTTACTAACAAATATGGGATTCATATATGTGTAGTTTAAAATTTGAATTCCTTCACTTACCATTTGTTCAGCAATAAGTAGATGTGCATCATGCGACCTCGGCTTTAGGGGTTGTAGTGATACTAACCCCCAGTATGTGTATCGTAAACCGCAATTATCTAATGATTTGGGGGTCTCAAGTGCTCTTGTGCGTTCCTCTCTTGTCTTCCCACTCAACAATTGCTGTTCAATACAAACAGATTATTAGATGATTTCATACATAAGTTATAGTTGTGTTGAATTGCATATCTTACATATGTGAGACTTGAGAAGAAGTACGCCCTGTCAATCGGATTAGTAAGGTATTCATTTTCAGGAAAATCTGATTTTGCAACAGCCTATTTTCTTCCCAAAATCTCAGCAAACCCATCAATCGCTTGTTGTTGTTTGGCCACAGTAGTAGTGAAAATGAGTATGTATAACGAGTATTATAATTTTTTCACCACGAATTGGATAATGAGTATTTTGACGCTTCATATGAATGTGAGTATTTGAAATTATGTTACAAAGTGTAATGTACAGAGTTTGAAATGAGTATATGCAACTGAGTATACAAAAACTAGTATTTCAAAAGCTTCATATGAAACTTACAGAGTTTGATATATCTGACTCGAATAGCAACCCTCGAATGTCCTCTGTGAACACACAAGTATGATTCTCATTGCCTTCCCACACACATGCACTATCATTGTAGGTAGGTAAGTAACCGCGATAAAATGTGAATTACGTACATTAAAGTACATGTAATGAGAGATAATGTTACATGTGCTTTTCAATCTTCCATATGGTCATTATTTTATCTTGGTCCTCTTGAGACAATAGAACATAAACTGGCTTTTTACTTATGGCCCTCAACGGCATTAATTTCTTGCTGGCATTCAAATCACATTGTGGCTCATGATCAACATCCACTATCAATTGTTTAGCTTTGGTTGTTTCCTTCTTTTGTCTTTTCGTAGCATGCTTCAAATCTTCGTAATTATAATCTGGCAATTTATTTTCCTTCATACTCTTTCCCTTAATACGTCTCACCATGGAGCTGGGTTTGGCAACATCATCAGTAGGTTGCTTATTCTGCTCATTCATTCTCATGGCTGCCTGGGAAATCTCGTGGATTTCCCTTTCATGGAGTTGGAAATGCAGGTCACCATTTTCTTCCTTCAATGCATCGATGCGTTGGTTCAGACAAACTATTTCCTCATCACGAAGCTTCACCTTCTCTTGTAGTTTCGAGACTTGCTCTTGTAGTTTCCTGATTAATTCAGTTTGATGCTCGTTATAGGGCTGATTGGCTATCACATCCTCTTCATCGTCATTCTCAACATCGTCATGACTGAACTTCATGGCTTCTGCAAAACATATAATAATTTAGTAACACAAACAGTACACTGCTACAAATGATGAACTCATTTAGATGGGAAACCTATAATCAAATTGATAATGAAGCAGGAAAAAAAAAGACCAAATAGCTGGAATGCATACTCACCAGAAATTACAGCTAAGACCTTCTTTGCTGATTTGTTTTCCAGTTCTTCAACTGATTTCGGATTCATGGATGGTATGACCACAAAATGAGGATCAAGATTTGTTAGAATTGTTAACAAGTAAAAATCGACGAACAAAATATTATGCAACAGTGAAATATGCTTGATTAAGGGTTACTGACAACAAGATTTAGTTGGAATATTATAACTAGTAACTAAGTAAAGATATGGGTTCAGCAAGAGAAATAGAAAACTTAAATAATGCATTGTCAACTCTAGACAAAAAGAAATAACAAACTTTTCTAACACAAGGTTCAATGAGTACGACTTAATGACATTCATAAAACAAGCTTCATCCATGACCAATAAATGAGGATCATAACTTAACACAAATAAAAATGAGAATGAAAATGAGCAGCAAATCAATCGGGGCTTATTGGAACTTGCTTTTTCACAATGAAGATGTAAATGAGGATTTCCCAATTCCTCATTACTGAATAACAAGTTAAGGCTATTTATATCTTCCTTTTTCTTTCTACTACCATTATAAAAACAAAAGTAATTTCTTTGTGTGGTACCATTATAAATCAGTAGTTGACCAAGAAAAGTAATTTATTGGGTGCATGTTCAACTATATGTGCCAGACATATCCTATATTCTTTCTCAAGTATCGAGTGTCAGAAATTTGGAAGAGTTGGTGTAACATAGCCTGCCATTAGTGGTTTCTTTGCTGAAGGGTTGCAAGGGAAATGAGGAGAATGAACCCACGGCAATTGTATGTGCCATTGACTGTTTAGATAAGGCTTTTTTAGTAACTCCACATGTTTGGACTGTTTGGTAAGTTATCATTTGTCTATGGAATGCCTTGTACCTTAGTAAGGATTAGGCAAGTAATTCTAACATTTGGAACTGTTTTATTTGTTGGGAACTATTTATTCTCTGGAGTTATATTTTGTTTATTGGAATCCTCATTTTCATCAGCCACACCAATGAAAATGAGGATTCCAATGAGGATCAAACTAATCAACTTAAATTATTGAGCTCACATACGGTTAGAAAAGCAACTTGATTCTCATTTGTTGGAGTATTAAATTATCTAAATGAGTACTATGGGCTAAGAAAAAACCACTTAGTGATATTCGTAAAACAAGGAATTCACAATTCCTCATTACTACCAACAAATGAGGATCATAACTTGACACAAATGAAAATGAGGAATTGCGAGTAAGCATCAAATCAATCGGGGCTTATTGTATCTTGCTTTTTCTTTCTTCAAATGAGTACCAAATTAATCAACTTAAATGATAAAAATAACAAGGCAACAAACTTATTTCTATAATACTTCCATGGAGCAGCTGAGATTTAGATATGATGACCAATTAATAGACAAAAGTAAAATTAGTAATTTATTTTTTTCCAGTAGCAGCAATTTGACAATTCTGCAAATCCTCATTGCAGAGCTGCAAATGAGGAATCAGTTTTAAAAAGCAAAAACCAGAATCGTCACTGAAATATATTGCAAAACCAAATTCCTCGTGCGTGAGCCTAATGAACAATAAGAATACTTAAGTAATGTGTGTAAACAATAAAGAATGCTGCAAGTTTGGAGCTAAACTCACATTCTGCGTTATCAGCATTGAGAATATTGTTGTCTTTCATTCCGGTGTCATCGCCAAGATTCACAACATGAAAATCCATTTCCTCCAACGTAGTGTAATTGATTTTGTCTTCTTCCTCACCCGTAAACGCATTTCCATCACTTTGTACACTTGCACTGTCATCTACAATTTTCATTCGCTTCAACATCCTATTGAACTTTTTCGTTTCATAATCAGTGGGGCAAACGTCGTTAGTGCGAACCTGCATATCCCAGTTGAAAAAACATCAATTTCTAATGTTACAAATACAGTTCAATTTCCATCACATATGAGCTTAATAAATTGACATAACCACAAATTATTTCTATGAACCTTCTTCTTGGATATTGTTGTTAGTGAGATGTCTTTAACCTCCATTTCCATCCTTGGCAGGTCCCACTTCACAAATCTTGGGAATGCATTTTCTTTTTCTGGAGTCACTAGCGATGTACGCTCACAAAGTCAATACTGTAAATTTAAAATGTAAAATTTTAGAATCAAAAAATGTGATAACATATATTCACATGTATGAACAGGATTGGCAAACATTTAACAACACTTGTCACTCCTCATTGTCTTCTTTTTCATACTTGACCTGAAAATGTTTAGATTTTTTACTATTGCAATCATCATTAAATATTAGAAGAAAAAAAAATCTTAAGCACAGAGGAAAAAAATCAAGTTATTTGAGTCTACGACCTCTGTTTTGGTTTTTTCTTGTAGTAGCTTTTTGCATTTCTTTACGAATCTCTTTTTTTTCCTAACTTTACTGTACATTCTTTGTTCTCTTTTCCTTTCGTCTTCCCTCATGAATTTGACCTGAAAATGTTTAGATTCTCAGCTATTGCCGTCGCCATCAATAATTATTGTAAAATTAAATAGTTGAAACTTTAATCAAACCTATCTGTCAAAATAGACC
>JAULJZ010000019.1:5112432-5133069 GCA_032270985.1 Heliamphora pulchella | reverse complement strand
AATGGGACTTTCCCTGGTTGACTCTTCTTACTATGAGAACAATGAGCACCAGCTTCATTCACAAGAGAATGGGCGAATGACTTAGAGAGAAAGCATGTGAATTAAATTCCTTATGCATTAGCAGGAGGAACCTTGATATATGCCCAGACCTATACTAGGCCAGATATTAATTTTTACAATTGGTATTTTGGGTTGGTACCAAAGTAACCCTCACATTGAATATTTAAAGACAGTGAATAAAGTTATGAGATATCTTCAGGGAACAAAAGACTATATGCTTACTTACAGAAAATTAAATTATTTAGACGTGATCAGATACTCAAATTTGGATTTTTTCCGTTTGTCTTGACAATAGAAAGTCTACATCAAGTTTTGTCTAATGGAATAGTGGGAAGCAATCCATTATTACTTCGTCCACAATGGATGCCGACTTGTAGCATGCTTTGAGGCTACAAGTTATGCTTTATGATTGCGAAATTTTATCTATGGACTTGGTGTTGTCAATTCATTTGCCAAATCGCTAAAGATATATGTGTTGGGATTTAAACACCAATTCCCGAACGCGAACGAAAGCAAAATCACGTACAAAAAAATAGAAAATAAATAACACCTAGGATTTACGTGGTTCGGCCCACACCGGCTTACGTTCACGAGCGAGAGAGAAAAATTTCACTATGTCGTATGTGAAAGAATATAAAACCCGTCTCCCTTTTCTCTACCAGCTAACCTCTCAATTTTTTGACTCATGAACTTTTTTTTTATGGTTTCACTAGTGTCCTATTTATAGGCACATACGTGAAAATCCTATACATAAAGAATTCTAGTAGACTTTTAATTCCACCCCAACTTAATTACATATAGACCAAAAAAATAAAATACGGGTCTGGTAGAATACAAACCACAGCCCAACAATATGGTGATAACACTACAATAGTTTTTTTTTCTATAAGAATGAAAAGTACTCTAATGGTTTGAAACATATAGAGGTGAAAAACTTGGTCGTTGGAAAAAGAGTCCAAAAACAGCAAGTGTCAATTGAAAACTTGACCCGTTAAAAAAAAAAGTTGTCACCCAAAATTTACAAAGAACATGTTATCAGAATGTATCTTTTCAGTAATTTATGCTTAACATGATTAAAGTTTTAATTAAGTGGTTCTTATATTTGATACTATATAATTTTTTGCACAATATTTTTTTTTACTATATCTAGTTTTGTGTGTATATATTATGTTAGATGTTTGATAAATTGAAAAAGTCTTAACATAACAAATAATAAGGGCCACTTTAGGCTGTATAACCTATAGATTTTCCCTAGTTTGAACTGGATTAGTAATTATTATCAGTGGTGTGGTGCAAAAAACGAATATGACAAATACTATATAACCACTATGACTCACATTGGTTATCTGAATTAATCATAATATATGAATTATTGTCTAATTTTTTAAAAATTCATGATCACCTGTTAAAGTTTTTTTTACATGAATCCCAACGAGTCAAAATAAAATAAATAAATATATTTTATAGGAAAATAAAATACATTTGCATCACAATCAGCTTAAAGGAACCAGTGAGAGAATGTTAAACACATGTGCTTTAAAACGGCCCACTAGCCTCACAATTTTTCATGCTTTATTTGCATTTGGATTCTATTAATTATCATAAGTCAATTAAGGATAAGGTTCATCTAATCTAATTGAATTTAAATTGAAAAAGAACTCTTTTAAAATAAGAAAGAAAACTCTTGATAGATAGAAATTCTTCTAAGAATTATTCTCTCGCCCCCTTCTCTTCTCTGTAAAAGGTAGAATAATCATTCTTTACAAATATTAGTTTTTCATCAATTACATATAATGTTTATTGTGAAAAATAGAGACATAGCGAAGAATGTGAATCAAGAATTAAATATTTGAAGCAATGATTTTATTTATTCAATTAATCAAATATCAATGACAGCCAAAAGTATAATTTTAACCTTTGTGCAGACTACAAGCTTTAATTTTTCATTAATTTAAATAATCTAAAATTAATTACAATTTCATCATTTTCAATTGAATTGGGCTTCTCTGCTATTACAGCACAGAACTGTTGGACTTAAAGGATAACTCTTAGTTCTCCGAGTTTAATTATGAGAACTAAGAGTTTTTTTCCTATGCCTTTAATCCAACAGCTCGATGATGTTATAGCAAAGAAGCCCGACTCTTTGCAATATGGAGAATAATAGCAATTACCATCCTTCTCTCTCTAACTCTCTAAACTTGGTCTCTTTCTTTTTGTAGCTTTGTTTATCTCAATTTGAAGTACTTAAAATGGTTAATTAATTATTAGTTTTATTTAGAATATTTGCACAAGTAGTGGTTCTATTGGTAGGATTTTAAAGATGGAGTCTCATATTCAAATTTAAAAATTGATTATGACCGTTTACACATTTGACCTTATTTATGGATAGAGTTTCTTTTACGAAGATTTTTGCTTATAATTTTAAAATTTAAAATCTTTTAATATATAGATTTATTTTTAATAAAATTAATATTTTTTGATCCTACTTATCAAGACTTATCAATCAAGATTCATATTAAATATAAAATTATGTAAAAATAAGAAAACATACAAATTTCATTAAAAAAATTATTTCTATTGAAACAAAGAAATTTCTCAATTTAAAAAAAGAGTAAAAAATTCTCCGATGTTTGCTATTTCTCATATTTAAAACTAGTTTTTTATTTCCAAAATTGAGAAATTTCTCAATTTAGATTTTTAGTATTAAAACTATTTTTTTAATTTCAAAATTGAAATATTTTTCAGTGTTCATTGGTAAATTTTTCAGTTTCATAACTGAGAAAATTTTATGTTTCAATATATTGAGAAAATTTATAAGTTTTAGTTTTTCAATTATGAATTTTCTCAATTTTGTATAGCTTGTGATTTTAAAAAAATAATACGATACAATTGTGTAGTTATGAGATGCGTAGCTTATAGGATTTTTTTAATATTATCATGATAAAAGGTTTAGTAGGTTTAAAATATAACAGGATTAGAATTTTAAAAAAATTAGCTGTGGGAATAATTCTTAAAAAATTATTGTATATGGGACTCTAACTAAAAAAACCCTACTTAAAATTGTTGGGTGTATAACTAAAAGGCTGGCTTTGCCTAACTTTTGTATTAAAGAGGCATATATGGATTCAAGTTTGAGGTAAATTATTTACTATTTATTTATTTATTTTGCATGAATGACCAAAAAACTAGCCATTAGAAGAGATTATTATTTATTTATTTTGCGTGGAGGCACAAAAAAAACTAATTGGAAGAGCCACATCCCTGTGTTTTGGTTTAGGCTTTTTTCTAGGGAGCACGCGGATAGAATTGGCTCGATTTTAAACAAATTCAAGAATCAAACCGATAGTTACGGTTCTAAAAAATTTGGAACCAAAATCGAACCATTGCAGTTATGAAATCGAACTAGAATCAATTTGTAAAAATAATTTGGTTACAATTCGATTATGATTTTTATTCTTAAAGATCAAAACTAATTTTACTAAATACATAATTTAAATAAATTTTTCGTAAACTGTTACTCAAAAACAAAAAAAAATTAAAAACTAAATATAAAGAATAATCGCTCGTCTAATACAGCAGTGGTCGATCACAAATATAAGTAATTCTTTTTTCAAAATTATTTTCTCTAATAATGCATTAATCATTAAAATATTAATTTTTTTTTGTATTAAAATGCAGTGATTGCAATTCTATATTAATCTTTTTAGACTATTTTAAATTGAGCTATTTTTGTTTTATTTACTATATTTGTTTAGACTAAAATAGTTAAAGTGAATTTAAAAAGGAAGTAAGGAATATAAACTATAAAATATATCTACTCTTACAAAAAAAAACGGTCCGGTTCGGTTAGAACGATTTTTCTTTAATAAAAACTATGAACTAGACCGTACGTACACAACGGTTCTAAAAAATTGAGAACCAAAATTAAACCATTTTCATATAGAACCAAACCAAACCGTACGGTTCGGACTGGTCCAAACCGATTTACTGATTCTTTCGAATTTTTTCTTCACCTTTACTTTTTTCAATGTTTTTATTCCGTCTATTTTCATTTTTTAGATCAATTTTTTTTTTTACCTTTCTGGTTCCACCAAATAAGAGTTGGGGATGCTTGCTGTGAGTAGCTCATAGCTGCTATGAGTCTACAATCGTTTTATTCAAAATTTTAAAATTTAATCAGAATCGTTCATTATGTTTAACTTATTGAGTAGGTAATTCTTATAAATAATCAATTCAATCGGACATTATTATCTATCTAATCAGAGTATGTTTGTTTGAAAAAAATTAATTGGCCTATAATATTTTAAAAATAAACTGTCAAACAAATGTATCCACATCATTTGGTTAACAATTTTTGATTGACCTGATTTTTTTACCGAAATTATGTACTTAATGAGTTCAATATAATAAACGATTCCGATTAAATTTTTGAATTCCAAATAAAATAATTTTGGGCTCATAGCACCTCCTCCTGCAAGAACCTCAACTTCCACCAGAGAAACCGAAAAACAGAGCTTGTGCAGCTCCATTAATGTATGGCTATGTTCGTTAATTGCAATTGATGATTCTGTCCAACTACTCATTCCAGTGTTTGGTTACTCAAAAAGCAGTCACCACTATTCTTCCATTTAACGAAAGAGATATTCCAACACATACACCAAGCAATTGTCATACAGCAATTGTAATTCCATCTCTCTTCCCTCCAATTTAAGGCCTGAGAAGAGACTTTTAGGCAGTTGCAGTTACAAGAGAAGATTTTTTCAATTAAATAAGCCTAGGGTCCCGGGATCATTGTACCTTTAGCTAATTCTGTGTTTGGTTTAGAGGAAAGGGAAAAACACTAGTGGGAAAGGAAGAACAGAAAAACAAAGAAAGTGAAGTGAAATTTACAAGAAAACTAATTTCTTCTTTGGTTAACAGAAAGGAGCCAAGAAAGTTTCTGAAATATTTTCATCCCAAATTTTCTCTCTTTCCTGACATTAAGAGAAAGGAGATAATAAAAATCTTCCCCTTCCTTTCTCTTCCTCTTTCCCTCAAACCAAACATACTTCAAGTCAAAAACCATGAACATAATAGTACTCCTTTGGCAGACAAAAAAAAAAAAAAAGGAAAAGAAAAAATGTGAGATCCTATGAATGAATTATTAATCTGGTAAAATGCCAACAAATAGTTTCCTCCATCTTCCATTCCCTCTGTGCTAGTCATATGAAAATATGTTAACAGAAATGGTGGCAACTCTCAAATCATTTACTTTTCCTACTCTCTTCTGGGTAGACGTCAATATGCGTCCTAAATCAAATGTCAATGAGTTAGCATTGCTTCGAGTCGAAGCATCACTATTATCCTCTTACCTGATCTAGAGCCACCGCTTTGTTGTCTTGGCTGGCGGCGGAGTCCTGGAATTGCTAGTTTCATTTGTACCTGCAAAAGAAACACACACATGAAGGTGATCATGTGATAGGAAAATAGATAGCATGGAATCAGAATACTATTTAGAACACAAAACAATCAGAAACTATTGCATTGGGTCGAAGCACTAAAAGAAAAGGACCGAGCTTTCAGTGTTTGGTCAGGTTGGTCTCATGAATGACCCTATGTTACCCGGAACGTGGATCGTTCCGGTACAAGGAATAAGAACGAAAACGTGGTACGCCGCATGACCTAAGAGTGTGGTACAATAGGAGTAGGTTTTTATGCATTACACATTAGAATGTATTGTTTTTAAATTATAAGCATCGCATAAGGCAGAATATTAATTTTCAGATTATTTATGTAAAACACATTATTAAGAAGCGTAAAATGAGTTTTTTCTACATCTTTTCTTGCCAAAACTCTACTTTCTCTTGCTTTTAGTTTAATATGTTTGATTTTTTCTCATACGTAAAATGTTAGAGAAATAAATAAGAAATATTTGAAGAGATGCTTTGGAACACTAAATTGCCCGTTTTAGAACGAATGTGTACCATGTTTTGGAATGCATTGTTCCAAAATGCAAATCTCAAGGGTTCCGGTAACAGAGGAATGACCATTGTTTGGGTACAAAACAAAAATTAAGACTTACAAGAGTCAGTCAACTTCCCTCCAAGAGAAGATCTCCGGGACATGTCTGATGTTTGAACACCACCTGTCAGTGACTGCCTCCTCAGTGCCCTTGCATTAGCTGAAACTGGTGACCTTGCACCGTGAATATCATGTGTGCCATTTATTGGGGGTTCATCAACTAATTTTTGTTGGTTCCTGCAAATTTGCACTGAACACATTAATATGTATTTTCAAAGTCTCTCAGCTTTACCGTTAACAAACAAAGCAAGGACATGCAAAAGTAACAGTCGAAGTGACCTAAAGATAATGCCATTTTAATTACCCAAAAAGAAGAGATAATGCCATTTTCATAGTTTTAACTTACCTTTTATCAGAGCCATTAATCAGCTTCCCAATCGTCCGAAGTGATTTCCTTATCTGAGATCCTTTACCATTTGTACCACTAGTCAAGCCAGGACTTCGAAGTTCTGTAGAACAGTTAGACCCAGCTTGCATCAGGATCTGAATGTCATTTCTAGCAACTATTGGTGGTTCAGGTGTTTTTGGTAGTTGAAAAGGTGGTATTTTTGTTCTACCATCTGTTTTTACCGATCGGTTTTTATAACCAGCACTTGTTGGACACTGAGGTGCCCTTTGACGATTTTTGTCCATCACAGAGACACCATTACTAGCATGTTTGTATGGCTTTGACACTGCCTCAGGATCTTGAAGTTGGCTATATTTCTGTATGGACATTGCTTCAGATGGTAGAGGATTGATCACACCTTCAGATAGTTTGAGCTGCACAGGCTCCTTGTGAACAAGTCTTGGTCCTTCTAAACTTAATCTTCGCGCGCGAGTTGGCAGAGAAGGGGTTTTCGGTACAGTTTTTTCTTCTGAATTCATTACTTTCTCCATTTTCATCATGTTGCAATTTTCAATGCTCAACCTTCGGGGTCGTGGAGGAGTATGTTCAGTCATTGCTTGAGGTCTCTCAAGTGGTGATCTTGGCTCCTTCGGTTTAGTAGGTTGTACAGTCCATGCTTCCTTGTTAGCCAATGCCTTCTTGAGGTACTCAATCTGCAATGTGTGAGCAGATCAACTCTATGCAGATTCTTTAATGTTTTATTTGGGAAAGGAAACCATGCTTTAGATTCGTATGCGTAACATAGCTCAATAACGAACACGTACATGAGTCAGCTCAATAGGAGCCATGAAAGTATAAATCCATGTTTAACATTTTGACACATAACTGAGCAAGAGAAACCATGGCAATCAGACAAGTAGCAACCATTTATCACACTTTCAGATGGCTAAAAGAATCATTTTCTCCTCCAGATCAGGCCAATGGTCTCAGATTTTACCCCAACCACTTGGACAAAACAAATCGGCTATGCATAACTAAAAATAATGTGCACCATCTGGAACAACAGCGACCCCGTGTGACCAAACTTATGGTAACATCAATTTTCACAACAACAAATTAGCAATAATTCTCCTCCCAGAATCCCAAGCCCTCCTTTCTGAATCAAATGCTTAGGTAGTTCATAATTCTGCAGCACACTTGTGATCAAAATTTGGACCAGCAAAGAAACTGTCACACACGTGGGTGTAGCAAAGGAGCCACACTACCCTATGCTTTTTCTATTCTGTACTCACTCAAGTCAATGCCTTGATGTGGGTAAAGATTTATTATGTTTTGTCTTGCGTGTGTAAAGGAGGGCAAATATATACAAGAGTCTTCTTCACCCGGGAAGAAGTAAAGAAAATTTGTAGAGCACAAAGGGTCTCTCCTCCAAAGTGAATTGAGCGGTATTCTCTTCTCTCTTCGTCCCTTTCTTCAGGGTCTCTCCTCCAAAGTGAATTGAGTGGTATTCTCTTCTCTCTACGTCCCTTTCTTCAGGGTACCCATCATAGATCATATGGATGTAGAGTGTGGAATACAAAAAGGGACTCTAGCAGTCTCTCTATTTGGATGAGTTGGTCTTGCTCGCGAAGTGAGGAGGTTTGTAATGCAAGCCAAAGCGTACCTTTCCATGGATAATTTGGCAAAAACAGGTATACTATAAATTCTCTATTTAATTTGATTTCAACAGGGCCATTAAACTTGGTTACAATCAAGCGATGTTAAGACAGTTGTTTTCTGGCAAAACAACCTAACAACATGAAATAGGTGCCGACTGTTCAAAAGGGTGTCCACTAAACATTGCTGCAGGTTTATCCTAACCAAAATATGGAGGAGTGTCCTTGTTTCATAAGCCAAATAATGTCACCCTCAAACTTGCCGTTAACCCAAATTTCTAGACTCAACCTATCCAATCTATTTCTCTTGAAGATGGTTTGACATCAAGCGGGCTTTCAGAATCGAACCTGACCAGCCAAGCATGAATTTCTTAAGGAATATAATAGAGTAAAGCAACTTCCAACTACTATGTGTGTATGGAACATCTGAGCATGCTATTGCAATAGTGATTTAAACAGATGCACTTACCTGTTCCTTGAGTTCCATAACGTCACTACTCTCTTTGTTCATACGAGCTGCCCCAAGTTCAACAGTCGAGACCCTCTGAGCAAACTTCAATGTACTGATTGTTTCCCCAAAAGAATCTGCTTCAGGACTCACATGAGCCAACATCAATGTTTTGGCATGTCCTCCTGCACGTATAACTTAATCAGTATGTGAAGATTTAAGAAAACTACATCATGTTTGATTAGGTGTTTTTGGCAAAGAGTTAGAATTATAATTCTTTTAAAAATTTCTGCAACTAGTACGTGTATATGGAAAAGCCTAGAGTACAAGTCACGTAACACAATTGGCAAAAGGCAGGTTCTCATTTGGAAGTGAATATTACAACCTAAAGAGTTCTGCAATAGTAGCGTAAGCTTGCTGTTTCTGTAAGGAATGTAAGAACTCTTCTGAGCCAAGGCTGCAATCACATCTCCCAAACAGGAAAGAGATTTATTTATATACAGTGCCTCCTTGAGACTATCTCCTGTAACTTCTGACTTGTCAACTCGTTCACTTCCTGCAAGGTCCACCAAATGGAGGCAACTGCGAAGGATACTACCAGATACATCTTTACCATGCACATGTACTGTCAAGACACTGCAAATAATGTAAACCATCCCCATAAGTACAAAGAGTTAACATAAAAACAATGTTTTTTATTTATTTTCATAATTAGTAACATCTCAGTTTTGGTGGCTGAAACAGCCAAGTTTCGCAAAAGAATAATATCTAGATAGATAGATAGATACTAGAAGAATAAAGAGACAATAATTCTTAATATCTGACCTGTGGGAACGACTACTTCGGTTATTAATGGCAGTGGAACTGACAACGCGATTCACCTCACCTAGTTCCATCAGGCTAAGAACATCGCTGGTGGATTTCACAGAATGCATTGTAGCATCAAGAAGACTCAGGCCATTTTCACTACTACAACTCCGAATTTCTAATTTGTTAACAGTCAAGAATACAAAAATTTGGCAAATGCATAACGTGAAAAGTTTCTTCAGTTTTTTTAAAGAATTATTCTGAACAAGGAAAATATTGAGGGTGATATGAGCAAAATGCCAACATGAAAGGATATTTTGTGGTTGTATATTCTTCCGCAAGAAGATCTCGTACTTGCTCATTATATATCTCTACCATCTGGATATGAATATCATATTTCACAACATCTCTCCTTTTATTAGACAGCTGGAAGAGGTCATTGAGAGCTAGATAATTGATCCCCGGGTCCCTAGTTGATCCGCCTGAAGGACCACACTGACAGAGGGGGAAATATCCAGTGAGAAAATATTGATTTAAATATTCATCCCCCATTTGGTTTCGAGCAGCCTTCTTGTTTCATATGGTTGCAAACAAACAAGCACCACCCCCAAAATATTGACAAACATCATAAAATCACGCCGGAAATGGAGAAAAAAAAAAGAACTAAAAACTGTGTAGCTGAAGCCAAATCAGGAAACAATCTTACCATAGTATGTGTTTTTCCAGATCCAGTTTGACCATAAGCAAAAATGCAGACATTGTAACCATCCATCACAGACCTAATTAATGGTCGAGTGTCCTTAAATATCTCCTCTACCCAAAAAGAAGAAGATAAGATAAGAAACGACTGTTATACAAAAAACAGATAATTCACAAAAACTGTAAGATTGTAGAATCTGTGTTTGTTACCTTGAGTAGCAGAAGGTCCAAACACGCGATTGAATTGAAAATTTTTCCTCCCATCTTTTTGGGGTTTCAATGGGTCTAGGATTACTAATGAACCATTTTCTCCAATAGAATCAATCACATTTCTTGCTTCAGAAATACTAAAGGCAGGTCTAATTCTACAGTAAACTCGAATATTCCCTGAAGAAATTTTCAACTTGAACAGAATAAGCATGCTTGGTTTTTGTGCTTAACTTGTCAAGATACTAAGAAACATGAATACATTCGTCAAAACACTAAAATGTCACTATAGAGAAAACAACCAACCTTTTAAATCCTGAACCATGTTGTATAGATTCCTGTTCTCTTTCAAAACCTTATGATACTCAAGAGCAGCAGTAGACATCTCCTGCACCTGACACCCTGAGATTGTGCAAAATTGAATACTATTTAACAATTTAGGACACTTATCTCACAAAAGTTGCAAATCATATTACGACTTATTAAGGCCCACAATCAAGCAAAACACAAGGTTCCAGGAGTCTCATAATCTGATTAACATGTATGGTCTTGATAATATTTCACAAATACGAGCTCTCTTTCATCAAATAAGCTGACCGAATATAACATTTGAAACAGTAGTGATCTGGGGTCATACACCTGCTAACTTTTAGACTTGATACTTAAAGAATTGAGAGGTGCTTGTTGACATGTTTGGGCCCTGGAAGTCATGATATTGATGGGGAGGGGCTGAAGGATTGAGGTCAATATTCGATTTCAAGATTTCTAGTGGAAGAAAAAACAATAAAAGGAAAAACAGGAACCAGGCCTGTATTCTATGCTATGCTTCCAAATGGTCTTGAATAGCTAACTTACCCAGTTGTTTCAAATCTCTTTGCAACTGAGATTGTAAGTCTTCAAACTCGCTTTTCGTTCTGGACAACACTTCCTTGAGATTCTGCAGGACAATGGTGTTAACCAGAAATTCTGAAGGATGGTCTTATACAGATGTGTCACCAAATTTTATCGTGCATGGATAGTAAAATTAAATTGGCTTAAATTCAGGAACATAATGGGACATCATCCAGCATTCTCTTTCTTATTCTTTAAGTAACTTTCAATATTTGGACAACAGGTTTGGTTAATGTTTTTAATCCATTTGATGTTACTTGTTAATCACTTACATACCTGGTTTGAGAAAGAGGAAAACGCTGATGATGTTAACGGACACATAAGTGCACACCATAAGGGAACAACAAAAAAAAGAGCTAATATATGGATTGGTTAACACAAATCAATAAGTTGTACATTCAAAAACGTTAGTGCATGAGATTCCATGAATGAACTTTACATTACTATATACACTACAAGTCAGCTGCATTAGCTTGTGCTTGACTCAAGTTCCTACTTTCATGCATTATAAACGTTGGCCAATATTGAAAACAGATCTTTACTGAAGAAAGCTAGTGAAGTGGCTAGTTCCAAACATCCACAAAATTTATTCATGTGTATGACCCTATAGATAATTTCAGTTGCCTCAAATCCTAGGTAGGTCTAGGTCTTAATGAACTATTTTAATGTTAGAACACATCCACAAAATTTATTCATGTGCAACGAGATAGGTTACACACACCACATCGGTGACAATAATCTTTCTTAAGGGTTAAACCCTCAAATTTAAACATTTAAGACTCGTGCAGGGCATTCTCCTGAGTAGAAGTTTCTGATATTATGGTTAATGGATTACTAGCAACTAGATGATGCTAGTTTGTTTCCTGACTCCGAAATGCTTCTTATAGCTTTATCTTTATGTGCCATTAAAGTTAGTAAAGTTTGAGAATAGATTCTTGCTAAATTTGGGGGGGGGGGGGGGTTGGCGAGAGAGAGAGAGAGAGAGAGGGGGGCCAAACAACAGCATGCATTAATACTATCTGATTGAATTGCATCAGAAGTTAAGGGTGTAAGAATTAGATAATTTCTACGAAAAGTTATACTGGTGCATTAAGTGAGTACTCAAAATCTAAATATGAGTAACGTCATCTTTGCTATAAAGTTTCACAACTCAAAATTATACCGTGACACCCCACTTACACATCGAATGGAATAAGAACGTCTAATGCCATATAACTTAAAGATTTGGAACCTTCCTAGTACAAGGCAGTTTTCCTAGAGTAACTTATGAAGAGCAAAGTCATGCAGTAGCCACTTAAGCATGTGGGCTGACAAAGCAGAGCTTAAAAGTGTTAAATGGGGATAACTCTGGAATATTTCATCACAAAGAGGGATGAGGGGACATAACTGATAGAAAAGAGAATCAAGAAACTAATCTATTATTCCATTCACCAAAAAGAAGCTTGAACATAAACATAAGTTACAAAGTATAAATGGGACAAAAGCTAAAACCCTAATTAGTTTTAATGATTTAACTACCCTTTAACTAATAAATAAATAACAAAATAACCAAACCAAAAAATACACTTTCACACCACCCCTCAAACTCATGATGCGAGCCTAGTGAACATTGAGAGTTTGTCAAGTAGGAACAAAAAACGAGCCGAAGTGTGAGTTTTGGTGAAGAAATCGGCAAGCTGCAATGAAGAGGAGACGAAGAGAAAGTCAATAGTACCAAGTAGAAGATGCTAACGAACAAAGTGACAATCAATCTCCATATGCTTTTTTCATTCATGGAAGACAGAATTATGAGCGATCTGGATCGCACTCTTATTATCACAGTGGAAAGAAGTAGAAAAAGAGAGAGAGACACCCAAATCAGAGAGGAGCCAACGAAGCCAAACAATCTTAGCAGTAGCATGAGCCATAGCACGATATGTAGCTTTAGCAATAGAACAAGTAATGACAGACTGGTTTTTACTTTTTCAGGAAATAAGAGAGTCACTAAGAAATACGCAAAAGCTAGTAGTAGACTTGCGATCAAATACATCACTAGCCCAATCAATATCAGCATAAGCCCAAAGAGTGAATGATGAAGATGAAGACAATAGTATATTCTGAGAAATAGTACCACAAACATAACGCAGGATGCGAAGCAGAGCTGCCCAATGAATGGAGCGAGGAGCAGAGACAAATTGACTACCACATGAACGGTATACGCAATATCAGGAATAAGATAGACCAGACACCCAACAAACTCTAGATAGACAGTGGAATCCTCAAGAAGAACGCCATTAGAAGGAGAGAACTTAGCATGTAATTCAATGGGAGTATCCACAACTTTATCATTAGTGAGACAAGCATGATGGATCACTTCATTTTCAAATTTTGATTGACATAAGTGATAACCTGTGGGGTGGAAGAAGCAACTTCTATACCAAGTATCGCAAAGGATCCAAGTCTTTCATCTCAAAAGATAGAAGTAGAACCAGAACCAGTAATAATTATGTTCTCCATATATAATAACAAAATAACCATCCCAATTGTAGTGTGGCGGAAAAAAAGGGCAGAATCACGAGGATTAGGAGTGAAACCAATCTGGATAACAGTGGACTTAAAGCGTTCACAATAGGCACAAGGGGACTGCTTCAAACCATAAAGAGCACGACGAAAAAGACAGACAGAACCAGAAGGATGTGAAAGGCCCAAAGGTGGACGCATATAAACTTCCTCATTAAGATGACTATTGAGAAAAGCATTCTTGACATCCAAGTGAAACAGAGACCACCGACGAATTGCAGCAATAGAAATTAGAGTATGAACTATGGTCATTTTGGCCACGGTGCAAATGTTTCTTCTTAATCAATCTCATACTCCTAAGAAAAACCCTTGGCAAATAATCTGGCCTTATAGCGCTCCAGAAAATCATCAAAATGAGTTTTAACTTTATAAACCCATTTACATCCAATAAGATTTTTACCTATAGGCAATGTAACCAAATCCCAAGTACAAGTCTTCTGAAGAGCAGTTAATTCTTCTTGCATTTCGTTGATCCAATGGGAATCAGTGCATGTTTCTTTATACGATCAAGGCTAGAAATAAGTATGAATAGCAGATAAGACAGCGCAATAAGAAGATGAAAAGCAAGTGTTAGAAAAACCAAGTCTTACCGGCGGAGTACGCTCACGCAAAGCATAGCACCATTCAGGGGGAATAGAGTTTACAAAAACAGAGGGATTTGAGTCGGAGTTGGTGAATATGTGTTGAGGGGGAGGAGGATGCTAGTGAGAGTAAACCAAGAGGGGAGATGTAACTGGATAACAAGATCTAGAAGGAGGAGTTCAGAGACATCAAGAGTTTGAGTAAATTCCTCTGAAGGCACATCATGTTGAGAAGCATAAAGGCGTTTAGATGCAGGATCATAACACCAATATCCTTTTTGTTAAATACCATAGCCTAAAAATATAACAGAGCTGAGTGCTAAGTTTAGTGCGCTCCCGTTTGAAAAGAAGGACAAAACAAACACAACCAAAGACACGCAACAATGAGTAGTTAGAAGTATGTCCAAACAACTTTTCATAAGAGGAGATGTCAGAAAGAAAAGGTGTGGGCATGTGATAAAAAGATACACTGCGGTAAGTACTGCTTTTCCTCAAAAAATAGCAGGGACAGAGGAAGAGAGAAGAAGAGAGCGAGTTGTGTCGAGGATGTGCTAATATTTTCTTTCAGCTCTACCATTTTGTGCAGGAGTATCATAACAGGAAGATTGATGAATAGTTCTAGATGCAACTAAGAAGTTTGTGAATTCGATTAGGAACTCACCACCCAAATCAGAATGAAGTGCCTTTATAGTGGTAGAAAACTGAGTGTGAACCATAGAATGAAACGTGCGATACATACTAAAAAATTCAAATTTGTGAAACATGATATACACCAAACAAAAACAATTATAATCATCAATAAAAGAAACATAGTACCCTGATCCTCCTTTAATTGCAATGGGGGAAGGACCTTACACATCTGTATGAACAAGAGAGAAATAAGATGTAGAAAGGGAAGTGCTTTTACTAAAAGGTAAAGTTGACATTTTTGCAAGTTTACAACCACTACACTCAGAGATATCACTAGCAGACACGTTACCCAAGTGACCAGACTGAACCAACTATTTTAAGCGGTCACTAAACAAATGACCTAACCTAGAATGCCAAAAATAAAAATAGGAAGAGTGCTGATCTAAACAAAAAGAAGATAGGGCTGCGGAGGAAGAGCTGAGGGGAATGTGCAAATTTTCCAACACATAAATCACCAGTCCAATGGCTAATCCCAACCAGCATCTTAGACTTCTGATCCTAAACAACACAACCAGATAAAGAAAATAGAATATCAAAACCATAATAAGAAAGCTGACTAGTGGAGAGTAAACTAATAGATAATTGTGACACATGAAAGACATTAAGAATAGATAAGGAAAAAGATGAAGAAAGGACAACTGAGCCAATAGAAACAACTTGCATGGAAGCACCATTGGCAGTCGAAATAGTGATGGGAGAAAAGGGAGGAACACAATGACTGAGACGTGATAAATCAAGTGTCATATGATGAGAGGAGCCAGAATCAAATATCCAGGTAAGTGGCAGAAATATTGCAAACTTAAAAAAATAGTAGTCATAATAGATGCATGAGATAGGGCCCCAAAGGAGTTCTGCATAATCTAAAACTGCTCAAGAGGAAAGAGCACTTAGGAAATCATGCAGGTCTGAATCAAAGCCCCGTGTGTCAAATAACGTATCCCAAAAACATCAATTCTTGTTTCAAGATCTCCTGTTAAAATTCAGTACCAAAATCTTGTTAAGGCAATCAACCAGCTACTAACAACAAAACCAACAAATAGTAACCATACAATGTTTGAAGTGCTAACTGAACTATATAGTAAGAAAACCCAAGCACAAATCAATGGAAATAGGAGGCCCGATGCACAAAACTGTTGGAAAGCTGAAGAACCAAAGGAGATAAAGTTCCGGCGAGGTCGTCGAAACTCCAGTGAGGTCGTCGGAGCTCCGGCGAGGGGCCTGACGAAGTAGTTAAAGTCAGGCGAAGTCATTTGTGGTCATTAGAGTTAGGGTCGAGCACACACATGTCGGATCGGATTACACAAGGCCCTCGTCTAGTTACTAAGTCTCTGACGAGGTCACCGGAGGTCGCCGATGTAGTGAAAGAGGTCGCCAGGAGGTCGGCGAGGCAAAGGGATGCTATGGTGGACGCTGTGCTGTGGGTTGCGGCGGTTAGGGTTCGGATAGATGCTCTCAAAGGTCACGAACCAAGGAGAAAAGGATTTGCAGAGGTTCGGCGGTGGTCAGGGAGCCTCGTCAGTGGTCGGCGAGGGTCGAGGATGCGTCGCCGATGGTCTCTGATCGTCGTTGGTGGAAGAAGGGTTCAACGAACTAGGGTTTTTCGAAGGGTAGGGTTTTCGGCTGTGGCTAGGGTTGCAAAACAAGAAGAAATTCGTCGGAGCTTCGCCGGTGATGCTAGGATTCTAGTGATGCTAAGGTTCTGAAGGTGGCTTTGATACCATGATAGAAAAGAGAACCAAGAAACTAATTTATTATTCCATTCACCAAAAAGAAGTTTGAATATAAACATAAGTTACAAAGTATAAATAGGACAAAAGCTAATATCCTAATTAGCCTTAATAACTAAACTACCCTCTAACTAATAAATAAATAACAAAACCAAATCAAAAAATACACTTTCACAATAACTACAATCCAAAATCTTTCATATTGTCAAGAAGTATCTATGTGTTCTGTACAAACATTTGGTTAATAGTCATATTCCTTTCCCCCTGTTTGTGATAAAATATTTTGCGTTTACACCTATTAAACACTTTCAAGTTCCCAAAGAAATTAGCACCAAATGAAGTTTCAAACAAATTATTATTTGATTTCTTTCTTTGATTATAGGTTTTCCGTTTCCAGTTTCCACTCCCCGGCTAGGTAAGTTATAACATAGTAGCTGTTCCACTCCATTCTATCACAATAGTCCCACAAAAAGCCAAAATGAGATCAGAATGCGCCATATCTATCAAAAACGCATAAAGAATGGTTGAATGTTAGTACTTGACTCAAGACATAAAAATGAACACAAGCTTTGATGCACGAAAAGAAAGAATAGTCAAGATCTTGCTTAAAGCACATAACTAGGGCAGACTAGCCAACTAGGAATTGCATCTGGTCATATTGGGGCATATGTATACAATTCAACAACAACACATTACGAGCATCTTTGTTTTGAGAGAAAGAAAGTCCAAATTGGACTAATAGTCCAAAATAAATTTATATCTCATTTTTGTTGTGTTTTTTATGTCTGAAGTAATTGTTCGAATTGGACACTCAATCCCTTATATGAGGGACAAGTGTGGGTGGGAAGGGAGTGGGACAGAGAGAAAAGGGATTATTTTCAGGTATTTTAATGTAAAACATCCAAATTGCAAACATAACAACTTTTCAAACCACTAACGCAACTGATTTTTTGGTGAATCCACAAAAAGAATAATGATGACTTCTATTCCAGTAGCAGAGCATTACTCTATTGTGCTGGTGAAATTTAATTTTAAGCAGTTTCATCTTGAACATCCAAACTGCAAGTATAATATCTTTTCAGACTATCATGTGAAGCAGATGAGCTCACAGGAAGCATACTGAAAGTTCTTGTTCTTGCAATTGAAAAAGATCCAAGTGTTTGCAGCTTCCCATTCTCAAGCAAGCTCTGCAACACTGTAGAAATAAAGTATTACTGAGATTTAAACATATCATTAACCATAAAAAACATTCTTTGGGTGTGCATGTTTGTGTGTGTGTGTGTGTGTGTGTGCGCGCGCGTGTGTGAGAGAGAGAGAGAGACTCATATTCCATCAAACCAATTAACTTTATATGACAAAAGGCATAGCCCTTTTCTCGAGTTTCATGTTAATCTGCTTCAATTAAATTGAACAAACGGAGGGTGATCAAAAGATGGTTTTGCATTCATTATTTTAAGAAAGAAAAGGTTCTAAAGAAGACAAAAAATAATTGGACCAGTTTCAATCTGTTGGTTCAAACAGTTGGGTGGCATTCCGATGTCAGCACAAGAAACTTCTAATATATGCTGAAGACAACTAGATGGAAAGAATGGAAAAGGAGAAAGAGAATAATAAAAAGTTTTCAAAACCAATGATGTGGGTGAAAACTGATCAACGTGTCCTTTTTTTGCCTTGTTTTGGGATATCTAAAAACATCCAAAACTTGAATTTTGGTCTATACAAGTTTTGACAAGAGTGAGTCATATGAAGTAAAATTTTTAGCTTGCACTGCACTCAGTGGTCTAACAATAATGCTACACTGGTCAAATTTGGGTATCCAAAGAATCATGCATTCATTATAAGAGACATCAAAGGTAGGGTCCAGTTTGTCAATGCATTGGTGACACCATTTGGTATCCTACTTTTGGTACCCAAATTTGGTTAACATGGTGTTTTTGATTTAATATTTGTCTAATTTAAAGTGAATCAAGTATCATTTTGTTTTAGTTTGAGATTCTTAGTGAGGTTTTGGATTGTCATGGAAATCGGAGACGATATGTTAAGAAAGGGAAATAATATATTGAAGGGAAGTTTAATTAAAGACAAATGACCTTTAAAATATAGTCTGTAGCAATTAGAAAATAGTTAACCAAATTCATTATTTTGAAGAGAAAGTCACCTAATTTGTAAATGAATACAATATGATTACAAATAAAACATACCTTGTTGTTTTTAGTAGATAAATTCTCTAGAGGTATTGATGTTGAAAGAGCAAAAGAGCTACCTCCTGCCAAAATACCTTTGACGATTGATTTCAATTGTACCTGTACAAGTAGTATGTTAGTGTTCTTATGCTCCTCTGAATACTCTAAATAAGAAAAACCATGAAAGTTGTGAGACCAAAATATATCAACAAAGCTCCCAAAGTTGCAAATAGGAACTGCTTTGCTATTTCCTCACTTAATATAGTTAGATATCCAACCAAGCTAAGTGGTCACAGAAGGTATCATATTCAAGCTGAAAAGTTTATGTTTTGTAATTAAAAATCATTTGAAATTCGTACCCAAGGTTTTAAATATCTGCCGTCACGTATCGTATCGGCCGATATGTATCAGGATTTTAGGCCTCCGACACCGATATTTACCAATGTATCGGCCGATACTGTCCGATATCTACCAATACATAATCGTATCACCGATACCGATATGTCATCCGATACGGCAATTTAGAACCATGTTCATACCAAGCATGATTTGGAATAGTTAGAAAAATGAGTTAGTCAAATGAATGATTAACAATTTATCACAATGAGTGAGCGGTGAGCAAGAGGCTCAACATTGCTCCTTAATTCCTTAACCCCCCCTCCCCTGACATTGTGCCATTGAAATTTTTATGGCACAAGCATAACAAACCAGCGATAATGGAAGATATGTCATTCCCCCCCGCCCCCCCCTCCCTAAAATTTAATGTAACGGAGTATTTTTTTTTCCTTATGAAGGATATTCCTTTGAACATTCAGGAATATAAACAAAACACTCTCATGGAGTCATGTTCGTAAAATACTAAGGCGACGCCAATAATCATGGGTCAAAACATGGCGGTTTTTTCATGTGTCATTATCATCAATCATGTAGTTTAAATTCACATACTAAATAGTGTCATCATTCATCACCTATTGGTGGAGTATTGAACAGAAAATTTAATCAGAACATGCCAGATTACAAGTAGAAATGAAACCACGATTTTCAAAACTTAAAAGCCCAACTCACCGCAGGGAACTTGTTTTGAAATTGTCCATCCAAACAATTTGACAAGATGCTGCCGAATAACTTCACTGGATTCTGTAAAATAACTACTTCAATTATAGCTAATATTCAATATTTGTAAGGTTACATCAAAGTAAACTGCATAGCATCAATAGGATTAACATTTACCGGATTGCCATTATGAAAGGAAGCAAGAAGATTATCATCTATGTTTTCCTTTGCATCAATCATGCATTCAGCAATATCTTTGGAAATCAAATCTACAAAATCAAACCCATGAGAAAAAAAAAAGTAAGAATAAAGTAAAAACATAATACAAATTGGAAAGTTGTATTGCAGGGACACCACTTGTTCAAGTTGGCAGTTTCTTCAAATATAACATCTGTAAAGTATCATTAGCGAAGAACTTAGTCTGTATAGCATATCCCTTTTTGCTTACCTAGGAAACATAGAACTGGGTGTTTGTTAAAACTCCTAATGATAGCTTTTTTCTTTTTCTTTTTTTTTTCTTTAGCTCTGTGCCAGCTTGTTTACATGGATTCTAATTTCTGCATATGAGCCCCAAAAAAAGAGCCTTAGAAAGCTCAAAAAAACTGATTTTGACCTCTATTTTTGTGTTTTTGACTTCTATTTTTCAATAATCACCTATTATCATAAGTTCAGTTGAAACAAAATCCTCA
>JAULJZ010000019.1:5080803-5102921 GCA_032270985.1 Heliamphora pulchella | reverse complement strand
ATATTATTAATTTATTATAAGTTTAATAGTTTACTTACTATAAGTTTATTATTAATTTGTAAGTTTATAATTTATATCATTATAAGTTTATAAGTTTATAATGCATTATTAATTTATTAGTTTATTATTTATTATAAATTTGTAATAAATAAATTAATAATATATTAATTTGCAAAACAGCGGGCTAACGGGCCAAGCCGGTCCACGGGCTTTGAGGGGTAGACTTAGGACCGAAAATCCTATGTTCGAGCTCGGGCCAGACTCGGCCCGCACAATACTGGACCTCGAGCCAAAATTACACCCCTACTTAGCAATGATCTTTGAGTATTTCTTTTCCAATGCTTTGGTTCGGGTTTTTTAGTTAACTAGTCCTGGTTTTGATTCACAAAAAAAGAACCGCATAATATGGTTCGGTTCTCAATTTTAGTCTCACGATCTCGATTTAGAATTGAACCGTATAAAATATATTATATAATCATTATATAATCGAACCGTATATATATATATATGCGCCAGACATAAATTTAACCACCTTAAATATCAATGTACTCACTACAGATATGATTCCAACTACTCCACTCAGATATCACCTAATCCACTTAATTAACATGTTCCATAAGTAATCAACATAGAAGAGATTAATAAAAAATATTTAAAATATTACAATAAATATAATAAGAAATGTTTTTTTTACAATCATTCTTTTGATGAAAAAAAATAATTAAATCTGAATATATATAATTTTTACAAGAATCTCAAATTAATATTCATTTCTTTTCATAATTATATTATGCATAAATATTGAAAGGGAATGGGGCGAATTTAGCCCAATCGGGTTGTGATGAGGCCCAGGCCCAAACAAAAGGAGCCCAATCCAGGGCCGAACCGCGAGGGATCGATGTCAAGTATGGGGATTTCATTAAATGCTGTGTCAGAGCATTTGATGTGATTAGACCGAAATAGGATAGTATTAAATGAGATCGGAGAGGTGTATGTCAGACTATTAAATGTGTCGCCTCCTCGGGGCATGCAGTACAATCGAGAGCTCGGCCACAAGAACAGGCCGAGCTCGGTTCATTTAATACGCTATGACTGAAGTTCGCAGGATGTCGGCGTAAGGATAACGGCGAAATGATGGGGACATGTGACCGAGGATAAGTCAGAGTTACAGAGGGTACAAGTCAGAGAATGATAATGGTTGAAGAGAGAGAAGAAGGATAAACCGTCTATTTAAGAAGAAAAGAAAGAAGGAGAAAGACTGGGGTAAAAAACATATTTTGCCAATTCCTTTTCGTTTGTTGAGCTTATCTTAAAATCTCTAATTTTCACATCGGAGTGGCTTTCGGCAATTGGCCGCTGGCCAGTTCATCGTGTATTTACTTTTGTAGGTATTGATACGTCGACGGGTTCGACCAAGCTGGGTTCAATCCATCAAACAAGTCTAATTTATGGGTCTTCCCTGTACATTTGGCACCGTCTGTAAGAACCCAGTTCTTTAGGTGAAACTGTCAATGGTGACACCCTCAAAAGTTCATGTTGTCCTTGATGCAGACGCTACACCATGCGTGATAGAAGAGCGTGGAAACCAAAGAAGAGAAGAAAAAAGTCCCCTTTACGGAATGGTCAGAGATCTCGAGCAAGATTTGGCCCATGACTTTGCGCTCCGCTCCATAGGGCAAGAAATCCTGAGGCTCCGCACAGCTTTGAAGAGCTAAGGCCAGGGTTAGCAGACTCCACTAGGAAGTTCACACTTCGGGGAACCAAAGGTCTCCGGACCAAGAGGTAAAGGAAGAGAAGCGGTCAGCCAAGGATTGGGTCAGATTCTCAAGGAGTTTGCAAAGCAAGGAACGAAATCGAGTACAGAGGGAGGTAGCTATACTCCTAAGAAGTCCAGACAAATTAAAGATTCACCTCGAGGGCGCAAAGAGGTAGTATCAGCAAACTATACTACGGTTGAACCAAGTAAGGTATAGGAGGGGGCAGTCACCTCGCTTTTCTCTAAACGAATAGATCGAATCGATCCACCTCACAGTTTCTCTCCCACGAGTTTCAAATCGTATGATGGACGAACTGACCCGCATACTCATATCGGCCATTACCGGCAGATGATGACATTATGGAGCGAAAATGACGCCCTTATGTGTAAGGTATTCCCATCCAGCTTAGGTGAGACCGATTTACGATAGTTTAACCGTCTCCCACCCCGATCCATAGCAAGATGGAAGGACCTGTCAAAGGAATTCAAAGCGAGATTCATTACAAATACTAAAATTCCAAAGGAGATAGAATCACTTGTGGCGTTACGGAGGGGAAAGAAGGAGTCATTGCGGGATTAGACAAGAAAATATTGGAAAGTATACAATGACATCGAAAATTACAACGAGAAATTAGCCGTTGCCTCATTTAAACACAGGCTCCAGCCCGGTGTGAAGCTGAGAACGTCCCTCACCAAAAAACCACCACAAGGCATTTCGGCGTTAATGGGTCGAGTGGAGCAGTATATAAGGGTAAAGGAAGATGGCGAAAGAGTATAGACTGAAACAAAACCTAGGGAGAGAAGATTGAGCCTAGAGCGAGTAAGACGACGCAACCCAGTAAAGGCGAGGAGGCTGAGTCCAGTGTCAATAAGCAAAAGGCTAAGGGCTGCGCCATCGGAGGCGCCGATTAGGTTGGGAATTGATTCCAGGACAACCGTGAATGTAGTATTCAAAGAGTCGATTCACAAAATCTTATCCCAAATCAAGGATAGACCCTATTTTTAGTGGCCTAAAAGATTGCCCGACTTGGTTGTCCAATCGGCGATAAAAAGGGGTATCAGGTGGAGGTGCTCCTATCACCGGGAGTGGAGTCACAAGACGGAGGATTATCCATCCTTCAAGAAGTATCTGGAGGATCTAGTACAACAGGAGCATCTGAAAGAATTTTTAGAGGGGACAAATAGACAAAAGTCCCCCGTTAATGCAAGAGCCAATTCCTCATGTAAACCGGTGACTCACGGAGTCATTAATGTAATTCACGGAACGGCTGGGGTAAAATAGAAGCATTCCATCCGAGGACAGATGAAGAGATTGGGGCATATCGCCGAAGTAATGAAGATACAGGTGTTAACGAGAAAAAGGCCAAGATCGGACAAAGGTGAGGAACATATTTCGTTCTCAGAAGATGATTTGGAACGGGTCCAGCACCCACATAATGACGGCTTGATGATATCCCTCAGTCTTTTGGATTTCGAAGTAAAGCGGGTGCTGGTAGATCAAGGCAACTCTGTCGAGATAATGTTCTATGACCTCTTTACAAAGCTCGATCTTCGGGATCGAGATCTACTTTTGTCTCCTATGCCGCTCGTTGGGTTCAATTCCCAGCCGATTTGGCCTCTAGAAAGGGTCACCGTACCAGTCAAAGTTGGAACGACCGAGCTTGCGGTAAACTTTTTGGTAGTAGATGCGCCTTCAGCCTATAATGCCATCATGGGCCGCACATGGTTACATGAATTAAAGGCCGTTCCATCTACCTATCATCAGATGTTAAAGTTCCCCACGGTGGAAGGGGTTGAGGTAATATATGGGGATTAGACCACATCCAAGCATTGTTTCGTGGCAGCCTTGAGGACCAACGAGCAAGTCGACGAAGTGAAGAACGTAGAGGAAGCTGACGTGCCCGCTCTAGAGGATATGGGGAGGGCGGCTCGTAATAAGGCCATAAAGGAGCTCGAGACGATTAGAGTCAATGCAAATGATGAAGAGAAATTTTTTTAAATCGGTTCAGCCTTGGCCAAGCATGAGAAGGAAGAGTTGCTCCATTTGTTGCAACGGAACTTAGAGGTACTCGCGTGGACCCCATATGAAATGCCAAGTGTAGATCCTACTTACATCTCCCATGCATTGAATGTCAATCCAACCTCCAAGTCCGTGAAACAGAAGGGGAGGCGCTTGGCACCACATCATGTTGAGGTAGTAGCCGAGGAAGTCAAGAACTTACTAGAAGCAAGAGCGATCAGAGAAGTTCGATATCCAGAATGGCTATCCAACACAGTGGTAGTCAAAAAGAAATGCGAGAAATGGAGAGTATGCGTGAAATTTACAAACCTGAACAAAGCCTGCCCAAAGGATAGTTTTTCTCTCCCAAAAATTGATCAGCTCGTGGATTCAACGGCGGGACATTGATGCATGAGCTTTTTAGACGCATACCGGGGTTACCACCAGATCGCCATGAGTTTTCACGATCAAGAGAAGACGTCGTTCATTACCCCACGAGGTACCTATTGTTACAAGGTCATGCCGTTCGGTCTCAAGAATGCTGGGGCAACTTTTCAATGGATGATTACGAAGATGTTTGCTAAAGTTTTAGGGAAAATGATGGAAGCCTATATAGATGATATGGTAGTGAAATTCAGGATAAAGAAGGATCGTTTGGCCGACCTCCAAGGTATCTTTGACATCCTTAAAACCCATTAATTAAGCCTGAACGCGGCTAAGTGTGCGTTCGGAGTCGGTTCGGGAAAATTTCTCGATTTCTTAGTCACTAACTGAGGGATCGAAGCCAGTCTGAACCAGATTACGGCCATCCTAGGAGTCCAAAGGCCGAGCAACGTGAAGGAGGTACAAAAATTAACGGGGATAACGGCGGCCCTAAATAGATTTATAAGCCGAGCCCCTGACAAGTGTCGACCCTTCTTTTTGACTTTAAAGAAAGGAGAGAAATTCTTATAGACTGCGGAATGCGAGCAAGCGCTACAAGAGTTGAAAGCCTATTTATCTTCCCCGCCTCTACTCTTTACCCCCAAAGATGGAGAAGTGTTGTATCTCTACCTAGTAGTATCTTCACATGCCGTGAGCGCAGTGCTGGTTAGAGAGGAGGAAAAACAACAAATGTCCATATATTTGTTGGTTATACACTTTCAGGGTCAGAAACAAGATACCTATCAGAAACAAGATACCTACCATTGGAGAAGCTCGCTTACGCATTAGTGATAGCATCACGAAAGCTACAGCATTATTTTCAAGCCCATGCTATTGTTGTGCTCACCAAGTATCCTTTAAAGGTAGTATTTGCACAAGCCGACTTAACGGGGAGGATGACTAAGTGGGCGGTGAAATTAGGGGAGCATGATGTTAGCTTTCGGCCCAGGACTGCAATCAAGGCCCAAGTGTTGGCCGATTTCATTGTCGAATTTACACATAGGGGGACCGAAGAGCCAATGGAAACCGAGCTCTTCCCATCAACTGGTTCAGCAGGACTCTAGAGTTTGCATGTAGACGGGCCCTTCAACAACCGAGGGTCAAGCGTGAGAATGGTACTTACCTCTCCAGACGGGCAAATGATAGAGCAGTCCTTGTGTCTCGGCTTTGATGCTATGAATAATGAGGCTGAATATGAAGCATTGATAGCAGGGCTCAGAGCAGCAACGAAGCTCGGCATTTCTATGCTAGATGTGTTTAGCGATTCCCAGCTCATCGTCAACCAGCTAAACGGAGAATATGAGGTCAAAGATGATCGGATGGCCAAATACCTCCTAAAGACTATGGAACTCATGAGAACCTTTGCAACAATCAAGATACAGCGCATCAGCCAAGCCAATAACAATCACGCAGATAGTTTAGCCAATCTCACCTCCACAACGGTTGGGAACGGGGAGAGGACGGTGGTTGTGGAATACCTCCCGAATTCGAGCATACGCGACCCGCCCGGAGAGTAGTGGGAATCCTTCTCAACGAGGCAACCACCATCATGGATGGACCCCATTGTGTTGTTCTTAAAGGATAGTACCTTGCCTTTTGATAGGAAGCAGGCACAAAAGGTCAAGCTGAAGTCGGCTCGCTTTTGGCTCTCTCATAATAATAAGTTGTACTATTGCTCCTACACGGGGCTGTACCTTTTGTGTGTACATCCCACCCTGGTGGATGATCTTCTCTATGAGATCCATGATGGGATCTGTGGAAGTCATACAGGAGGAAGGTCACTTGCCCATAGGGCCATTTTACAAGGGTATTGGTGACCTTATATGCAAAAAGATGCCCAGCAATATGTGAGAAAATGCGAAAAATGCCAGCATTTTTCCCCTCTTATCCATCAACTAGCAGGGAAGTTAAACCCGTTGAGTAGCCCCTGGCCGTTCGCACAGTGGGGACTAGATATACTTGGTCCATTCCCTAGAGCAGTTGGCAACAAGAAGTTTATGGTGATGGCAACCGATTATTTCACTAAATAGATAGAGGCCGAGCCACTTGCCAATATAAAAGAGTCAGACATGAAAAAGTTCGTAGGGAGAAGCATCGTCACCAGGTTTGGGATCCCATGAGCTCTCATTTCGGACAATGGAACACAGTTCGATGGGTGGTTATTTCAAGAATTCTGCGCCGAATTAAAAATAGAGTTCTATAACTCTACCCCGGCATATCCTTAGTGCAACGGGCAAGCAGAAGCTTCGAAAAAAATGATCTTGGCTGGGATCAAGAAGAGGCTAGACAAGGTAAAAGGCAAGTGGGTGGATGAGCTTCCCCACGTATTGTGGTTTTATCGAACGACCCCAGGCAGGTCAACCGGAGAAACTCCATACTCGATGGCCTACAACACCGAGGCTGTAATTCCACTCGAGATCGGTCTTCCAACGATGAGGACCGACGATTTCAACTCTAAGAAAAATGGGGAGCTCTTGGCCAGGGAGCTAGATTTAGTTGAAGAAATGAGGGAGGAAGCACTCCTCCGAATCAGGTCCTATCAGCGAGAGATGAGTCGGAGTATAACAAAAGGGTAAAACCAAGGGTGTTCGGTCCTGGCAATCTGGTTTTAAGGAAGGTAATGGGGAATACGAAGATACCGAGAGAAGAGAAGTTGGGACCGAATTGGGAAGGCCCGTACAAGGTCAAAACAGTGGTTAGCCCCAGCGCCTATTATCTAGAAGATGCAAAAGGGAAAGATGTACCTCGGCCGTGGAATTCGGCCAACCTGAAGGTTTTTTATCACTAAGTGTTTTGTACACATCCTATGCCTATCCTATCAAAGAAGGATCGTAAGGATCGTTGTTATAGTGACCCCTATGGGCGTCTTTTTGGTAATGTTATTTAATGAACTGGAGTTCTGTTTTTATTTTCTTATGTTCCTGTATCTGAAATGAAGCAAGTGACCAACTCTCAGGGTTTCAAACAACCCCTCGAAAGTGGCTAGCTCGGCCTGAGGATAGAATATCCTCTCATGAGTTAGAAAAACTCTCAGGATTTCAAACAACCCCTCGAAGGTGGTCAGCTCGGCCTAAGGATAGAACATCCTCTCAGAAGTTAGAAAAACTCCAAGGGTTTCAAATAATCCCCCCAAGGAGGCCTGCTCGGCCTGAGGATAGAACATCTTCTCAAGAGTAAGAAAAATTTCCAGGGTTTCAAACAACCCCTCGAAGGAGGCTAGATCGGCCTGAGAATAGAACATCTTCTCAAGAGTTAGAAAAACTCCCAAGGTTTCAAACAACCTCTCAAAGGAGGCCAGCTCGGCCTGAGGATAGAACATCTTCTCAAGAGTTAGAAAAACTCCCAAGGTTTCAAATAACCCCTCAAAGGAGGCCAGCTCGGCTTGAGGGTAAAACATCATCTCAGGAATTAAAAAAACTCACAGGATTTCAAACAACCCCCGGATGCCAACTCGGCCTGAGGATAGAACTTCCTCTCAGGAGTTCAAGGTTTCAAACAACCCCCCAAAGGAGGCCAGATCGGCCTGAGAATAGAACATCCTCTCGAGAGTTAGAAAAACTCCTAGGATTTCAAACAACCCCCTGAAGGAGGCCAGCTAGGCTTGAGGATAGAACATCCTCTCTGGAGTTAGAAAAACTCCCAGGGTTTCAAACAACCCCCCGGAGGCCAGCTTGGCCTGAAGATAGAACATCCTCTCAGGAGTTAGAAAAACTCCCAGGGTTTCAAATAATCCCTCGAAGGAAGCCAGTTCGGCCTGAGGATAGAACATCATCTCAAGAGTTAGAAAAACTCTCAAGATTTCAAACAACCCCTCGATGGAGGCCAGATCGGTCTGAGGATAGAACATCCTCTCAAGAGTTAGAAAAACTCCCAGGGTTTCAATCACAGGATAGAACATCCTTTCATGCACATCCAAAAGACAATCGAGCTTGCAGAAAAGAGAATAAAAAGGCATATACAAATATGGGCAAAACTTTTCACTTCATACGAAATTTTGCTCAATACAAGTATGTGCGAAACTGCCGAAATTCCAAACTACATCCAACAAAAGAAAAGAGAGGAAGTTTAGCTTTGGCCACCGTCAACCACCTTAGGGCCGATCTCCCCTTCAGCTTGGACGTCATCCGGTATCTCCACAACGTCTTCGCCTACGAAGGCATGACGGCTGGTGGTGGTGTCCTAGATATCTCCATGCCGAGGCAGAGGTAGTTCTGGCGGTGCTTCATTGTTGGTAGGATCAACTTCGGCCAGTTGCTCCTCGGTGGCTGCTGCGGCATTTGCATCAATGGGAGGCTCACTCCACAAAGGGGAGTCCAGCGGGACACCAGCCCGCTCTAAGCCTTGTTTGTATCCCAGGGCAAGGAACTCGGTCTTAAGGCCCAGGACATCCTTTGTGAGGTGGCCACCACATTCATCCCAGCCCTGTTGCCAGAGCTGGTCATCGCGTTCGGCCCGAGCAAATTCCAAGTCAGCAGTAATCTTCTTCTACATTTCGGCCTCTACCTGAGCAATCGTCAGGAGGGAACGAAGTTCGTTGTTGGCTGCCATCACCACAGCGGCTTCCTCCTTAGTCTTCCTCTCCGTTTCTTATGTCTTCTTCGCCTCTTCCTCGGCGGTCTTTAGCCTTGTCTCAAGCCCCTGGTTGGCCGAGACGTTTCAGGCGAGGTCGGCTTCCAAATCTTTGGAGTGCTTGGTGGATATGGTCAATGCCTTGCTGATCTTTTTTGTCTCTCTAGACACTTCAGCGAAACGGTCATTCAAAACCGTGACGGCTTGTAGATGCTACGAACAAGGGCACAGTGAAGCGGGTAAATATATATATAAAAAAAAAGATCCAAGACTTGAAATCAGATAAGAAACTTATCCCCACATCGAGTTGATAAACTCGGTCAAACAAAGCTGGTAGAGAAAGGCCAGCATGGTTGGCCACATCTTGGGGAAGACCGAGCCCTCTAGCGAGGCATTCGGCCACTTACCCCATCTTCAAGGAATCCTCCACTGTTAATGGGCGACCCAGCAGGTTGAACTCTGGGAGCCAATAGGCAGGGGTTGGAGTTGGGACATCAGTTTCTCTGTCCCTCCCAGGGGTAGCCTCGGTAGCGGGAGTGCCGTTCGCACACACTAGACGACGGCGCTGGACGGGACGAGCTTTTGACGGGGGGAGGAGCGTGGCCAAACAAGACGACTGCCGACTTTGGAGGTTGGCATGGAGGAAGGAACTGGAGGAGGGGAAGAAGGAGTTGTAGGCATTGGAATAACTGAAGGAGGCGGAGGGGGAGCAAAAATCCTCGCAACAGGCGTTGCAAAGGTGCTAGCCACATTGCAACCAAGGACGGCAGGCCTTAGGTCGAAGGTTCTCTACCTCGGCATCGTTTCTTCCTCTTCGGGCAATGACAGAGACAAAGGTTCTGCTCTGTCTGGAGATGGTGTATCGCGCACAGGAATTTGATCTCGAGACCAAACTGGACTTGGTGCCTGAACTTCACGGTGCCAAATTACTCGGCCGTAGCTCGGCACGTAATCCAAAAGGTTAGGTGCCAAACGAGTCTCTATGATGTGTAGACAGCATTGCACCTCGACAAACCTGGCCTATCTCTTCTTTTTCTTGGCAAGGGAAGCGGCTACAAAAAAATCA
The DNA here is from genome assembly GCA_032270985.1 of Heliamphora pulchella. Taxonomy (NCBI): domain Eukaryota; kingdom Viridiplantae; phylum Streptophyta; class Magnoliopsida; order Ericales; family Sarraceniaceae; genus Heliamphora; species Heliamphora pulchella. Next base: position 5,093,108 of record JAULJZ010000019.1, on the reverse strand, counting down.
AGGAAAATATAAGCGATGACAAAATAGAAACAAGTGAGCAATTGTAGATAAAGCAAAATACACATAAAAACAGGACAAGAGGCAGCCGAACCGACCTGGACTCCCTGGAACCCTCGGAATGGAACGACGAGTAAGTTCGGCACGGTTGGCTTGAAATTCGAAATCTCCTCCCACAAAGATGAAATCATCACCGTGTTTTTCTGATTCAGGGAAGTCATGCACCTTTTGTTGGGCAGTGCTCCTCTGACGGAGGTAATACGTACGGTCGTTGCGAGCAATGGTGCAGCTATGAAAAATCTCAAGGATGCCGAGATTCAAACCATAATGACGGTTGATCTTGACCACTTCCATTACTACCCTAATGAAATTGATCGAGACCTGGCGAAGGGTGAGACGGCAGGTGGAAAGCATCTCACGAAGCAAAGGGTCAATGGGAAAGCGCACCCAAGCCTCCACTATGGAGGCAATAGGAAACTCAACCTCATTGCCTTTGGGAAGAAATTGGGATGCAGAAACGTCAGGATCGCAATAGCGAATCGTGACAGATGGAGGGATGTGGTATTTAGCCCTAAAAGCTGCCAGAGCAGCGGGGGTGTTGACCTCTTTAACAAACTTGCCCTTCTTAGCCATGGCTAGCGGGGAAGAGAAGTGAAATGGGGGATTTAAGTGGAGAAGAAGGTGAAAAAGCACAGAACCCAGAGAAAACCCAGAAAGGATAAAAAAAAAGGGGGAGAGACACTTACAAAGGTGGGAATATTCAGCAACAAGTAACGATTGGAGCTTGAAGAGCAATGACGACGAGCCTCAGCGATGTTTAGAAGTGGTGGCGACGATGACCGGGAACGAGAAAGAATGGGGGTTAGAGAGAGAATAGGGAGAGGAGCTTTAAGGATTCACAGGTCGAAGAAGAGAAAGAAAAGGGAACTGACAGCCCTATTTATAAGGGGGTTGGGAGGAGGAAATAATTACCCCAGTGGAAGCGCCAACAGTCACCTCGGGGACAATGAAGCGTCGTTTGTTTTTTTATTAGGAAAGCGCGAAACACTCGGAACAGGGCCAATCGTGCTTTGACACGTGACATGTTACAAATGACATAGGGGAACGTTCTTCGAAGAATCAGCGAAGTAATAATAGGTCTCGTCGAGGTATATGCGAAAAAACGAATCAATTTCCCTCATGCCGAGCACGAGAAAAACTGAGGGGCAAATGAAGGGGAATGGGTCAAATTTAGCCCAATCGGGCTGTGATGAGGCCCAGGCCCAAATAAAAAGAGCCCAATCCAGGGCCGAACCGCGAGGGTTCGATGCCAAGTATAAGGATTTCATTAAATGCTGTGTCAGAGCATTTAATGTGATTAGACTGAAACATGATAACATTAAATGAGATCGGAGAGGCGTATGTCAGACCATTAAATGCGCCGCCTCCTCGGGGCATGCAGTACAGTCGAGAGCTCGACCACAAGGACAGGCCGTGCTCGGTCCATTTAATACGCTATGACTGAAGTTCGCAGGACGCTGGCGTAAGGATAACGACGGAATGATGAGGACATGCGACAGAGGAAAAGTCAGAGTTACAGAGGGTACAAGTCATAGAATGATGATGGTTGAAGAGAGAGAAGAAGGATAAACCGTCTATTTAAGAAGAAAAGAAAAAAGGAGAAAGACCAGAGTAAAAAACATATTTCGTCAATTCCTTTTCGTTTGTTGAGCTTATCTTAAAACCTCTAATTTCCGCATCGCAGTGGCTTCCGGCAGTTGGCCGCCGGCCAGTTCACCGTGTGTTCACTTTTGTAGGTATTGATACATCGACGGGTTCGACCAGGCTGGGTTCAATCCATCAAACAAATCTAATTTATGGGTCTTTCTCGTACATATATAATACTTTGTATTAAATCTTTTGCAAGTTTATAGTAATAAAATGGTTATTCCTATAAGTATAATTATATTTTTTTAATTTTTTTTTTACTTCAATTAAATTTCACCCTATGTATTCTATGTCATATCTCTCTAAAAATTTATATTTTTAAATGGTCATGGAATCTATTATATGATCACATTGTTGATTAGAATATCATGTTTTGTAATGAGAAATTGAAATCGATCCATTTTAACAGATCGGTTTCGGTTCGACTTCACTCGGCCCAACAATTCAGATTTGCTCCAAAATTTATGAAACCATTAATCACCGCTCGATTCTCGAATTTATTAAAAATTGAACCCATTCAACACGTGGACATCTCAAGCAATGATTCTGTGCATGTACTAAAAAATATAATGTCAATTTTTTTTTCCTGAAAACTCACATCTCTTTGCATTCTCATATACGTTGAGAGCACAAATACTAAAAAATATAATGTCAAATTTTTTATTGGCTTATTTTTTTTATTTTCATCTTTTATGAACTTTTTTTATATATATTTTGATCAAAATATTTTACTTGTTCAGTTTGTCTCGATGAGAAAAGTTAAAAAGTATAGTTTAACTAAATAATAAAAAAATTTACTAAAAATAAAATTAAATAAAATTAAATAAATAAATAAACAATTATCCCGTATTGTCTCTATAGGGATAATAACTTTTAGAAAGAGCATGTTTAAAGGATATTCTACAAATGAAACGATTAGAGTGGTTGCAGTTTTTGCCTTTTTACTTCTGAATAAAAAATGGTTTTAAAATGTTAATTTAAAAAAAATCACATTTTGATGTTTTTAATAATTAACTTTTATTATAAATTCAACTACAATCAATACCTTTAATATGTTAAAGTGAGGTCATGAGATACACAAATCGTGTTCTAGTAAGGCTGCCTAAGTCGTGTCTAGAGTGATGTTCAAGTCGTGCTCAAAGCAAGATTTCGAGAAGCTCAAGTCACCATTAAATCATTCAATAGATAGGATTACATAAAAGAAAAAGAGTAATATAGTGAATGTGAGCTTATAACTCTGCTCGTTTTAAAAATTTCTCATGAAAAACCAACAACAAATATGGTAATTTATTCCGAGGTTGAATTTTTTTAAAAAAAATGACAGAAAAATACAACTAAAAATGAAGCCTGCCATTTAATTCAGTCCCAGAAAAGAATTATAAAATTTAATCATAATAAAAATTAAATTAACAGGCAGAACTATTTCTTACAACTAATTTTTAGAGTGAGGACTAGAAGATCACTTGGTATAGACCTTAGATACCTGGACCCATTTGGGGTCACACAAAAAAATATCAAATCCTTTTCACTGAGAGACACAGGCCCTGTTGGGGCAAAATTTCATAAATTTTGTTTATTTTTATTATTTTAAACTTCTTTTTTTATTTTTTGGCCAATATTTTTAATTATTTTGAATCATCTTTATGAGATGTACGAAAAAAGTAAAAAAAAATTTGATTGAAAGATGAAAAAAATCACTAAAAAAGAAAATAAGTAACATAAAATTTAACTTATTGACTTATTTTCGCCTTTTTTCAAATTTTTCTTGTAATTTAATCAATTTGTTCTAATTTTCAACTTATATTAGTTGAAAAATATAATAATTTAATTAAAAGATAAAATACATTTACTAAAAACAAAAATAAATCGAATAAAATAAACAAATAAGCAATTATTCCAAAAAGTCCACGTACTAAAAAAAAATCAGAAACTTTACTACAAAAAGAACTTCCTGTTTGGACTAAATTGCAATAACTTTGCTCACTTCTAGTTTTTATGATTTTTTTTTATTTTTTTATTAAAATTTTTTATTTTTTTAAATCGTCTAGATGAGAAGAACGAAAAAACTAAAAAAAATCTTGATTAAAAAAAAAATTCAATAAAGACAAAAATAAGCAATACAACATTTAGCGTATTAGTTTATTTTGACTTATTCTTGTCTTTCATGAGCTTTTTAAATATTTTGATCGAGTTTTTTTTTTTTTGATTTATCTCAATTAAAAGAGTCAAAAACAAATATAATAATTTAATTAAATAATAAAAAATTATCAAAAATAAATAAATAATTAGCCCAAATTGGAATATTCTAAAAATGCCTGTCACTCTGATCTCCTTCCCAATCTGATATCATCCAAAGTAAATACCTCTCAAATTCTCAATCACTAGTAACCAATGGGAATCCAAACCAACCAATGGGAAGCCAAGAAACTTCATCATAATGAACTCAACAGATTAGATAAGTTCAATCTTCTCTCTCTCTTGGAAAATTATTAAATACTCTCAAAAATTATTAAATACTTCCGAAATACCATGTAAACAAAATTACATAATATTTTTGATAAATACATAATCACAACTTACACAATATAAATTACTATTTGTTTCTTAACTTTTCAATAAAAGTTAGTTATTATATTTCTAATATAAAATTTATCATTATCACATTAAATAAGAATACAACATTAACTTGGCACATACAACTACAGAAGCACCGAATAATTACTTCTCTCTCTCCCTTTCTCTCCAAAATACTCAAACAAAAGTGCTCTCTCTCTCTCTCTCTCCAAAATACTCAAACAAAAGCCAACCTCACAAAAAAAAAACTTGTCAAAAAATTATTTGTTTAAAAAATTATGTTCTTTATTTTAACATATTAAAAGTTAATATTCATGTTTCTAAATTTTCTTATCTTGAAATTTTTATATAATTTAATCATCTTTAATATATTACATTGTCACATGAAACAAACAATTATTTAATACTTTCGGAATAATAATTTATTTAAATCATTATCAACAAAAAGTAATAGACCCTTAAATACGAGTAATTATTCGACAGTTTCTCGAAATATTATTTGACATTATTTACGTAGTAGTTCTATTTAATTATGTAATAAAAAACATTATTTATAAGACAACGATGAGTCTATTTTTGTTAAAAAGATAAAAAATAAGAATAACTCACTTAACGTATATCACACAATTTTATTTATCGAGATTATCTCATGAACAATGATATATGGTACTGTAGGGTACCTAATAATTTTCATTAAATACATCGGCAGTTATAAAATTGTAGCACCAATTGAATTTTCTATAATTAAAATTTTTATAACTTAATAGCATTACCTCAAGTTTTATTTGTGAAAGTTGCATATTCAAGTACAGTTTAGTGTGATTCTTATTTTTTTAAATTAAAATAATATAAGTTGATAAAAAAAAAACTGAACTTTCTATAAAAATATTTTGAATAGTTGTTAAAAAACGCGTAATTTTCTAAAACAAAAAATCTCCACTTTTATTGTAAATATTATTGTTACCACGTGTCCTTTCATCCCACCACTAATTCAATAAAAAAACAAACCTTTTCAGTTCTCAAATATCTTTTCTCTCTCCCTCTCTCCTCTCTGCACAAAAATATATTATAAACTCGAAACCTTTCATTCCTCCAAATGGGAGAGAGAGAGTAGAAGAAGAAGAAACACTAGAAACACACTGAATCAGAAGCATTACACAGAGAAGAGTTACAGAATTTCACATATTCGTTTTTTCCTGAATCTCATATATATCCTTCCTTCCTTTCTTTCTTTCTTTCTTTCTTTTTTTCTTCAAGAAACAGAGAAACTGGTCTTGAATTACAGAGCCTTGTTAATGGCGTCCGTCGTTTCTTCACCCTTCACATTACCCACCTCAAAACCAGACAATCTATCTTCGATTTCTCAAAAACAGTACTTTCTTCACTCTTTTCTTCCCAAAAAAACCAACCAAAACAACCTCAAATCCCCCCTGAGAGTGAAATGTAATTCAGTCGGCAATGGCCTCTTCACCCAAACCACTCCAGAAGTCCGCCGTATCGTTCCAGAAAACCTCCATGGCCTCCCAACCATCAAGGTCGTCTACGTCGTCCTCGAAGCCCAATACCAATCCTCCCTCTCCGCCGCAGTTCAAACCCTCAACAAAAATGGCAGGTTCGCTTCTTTTCAGGTTGTTGGGTACTTAGTTGAAGAGCTTAGAGATTATAATACCTACCAAACTTTCTGCAAAGATCTTGAAGATGCAAATATATTCATAGGCTCATTGATTTTTGTTGAAGAACTTGCTTTAAAGATCAAAGAAGCAGTAGAGAAAGAGAGGGACAGACTTGATGCAGTCTTGGTGTTCCCTTCAATGCCTGAAGTAATGAGACTCAACAAGTTGGGCTCATTTAGTATGTCCCAATTGGGCCAATCAAAAAGCCCCTTTTTTCAGCTTTTCAAGAGAAAAAAACAATCAGCTGGGTTTGCTGATAGTATGTTGAAGCTTGTCAGGACACTCCCTAAGGTTTTGAAGTACTTGCCAAGTGATAAGGCTCAAGATGCCAGGCTTTATATACTTAGTTTGCAGTTTTGGCTTGGTGGGTCACCTGATAATTTGGTTAATTTCCTGAAAATGATTTCTGGATCTTATGTTCCGACATTGAAAGGGGTGAGGATCGAGTACTCGGACCCGGTTCTGTTCTTGGATAGTGGGATTTGGCACCCTTTGGCCCCTTGTATGTATGATGATGTGAAGGAGTACTTGAATTGGTATGGGACAAGAAGGGATGCGAATGAGAAGCTCAAGGGTCCAAATGCGCCAGTGATTGGGTTGATTTTACAGAGGAGTCATATTGTCACAGGGGATGAGAGTCATTATGTGGCTGTGATAATGGAATTGGAGGCAAAAGGGGCTAAAGTGATACCCATTTTTGCTGGGGGGCTTGATTTTTCAGGGCCAGTCGAGAGGTTTTTCATCAATCTGATCACGAAGAAGCCATTTGTGAATTCGGTTGTTTCGCTCACGGGTTTTGCTCTTGTTGGGGGACCCGCTAGGCAGGATCACCCGAGGGCTATCGAGGCATTGATGAAGCTTGATGTGCCTTATATCGTTGCGCTGCCTTTGGTGTTTCAGACCACAGAGGAGTGGTTGAATAGCACTTTGGGGCTGCACCCAATTCAGGTGGCTTTACAAGTTGCTCTTCCCGAGCTCGATGGAGGCATGGAGCCCATTGTTTTTGCCGGTCGGGATCCTAGAACAGGCAAGTGAACTCTTGTTCTTCTTATCTGTTTAGGCCTTTTTGTCTTTTCCATTTTAAGGATCATTACTTGTGTATTGAGTTTGTTGAATGTTTCTGTGGGGTGAAATTGAATTGTCTTTCTAGATTTATTTGCATATTGATCTTTTGATAGACATTGCTCATGAGCTGATCTCTGGAATGCTATTTTGATTGCAGGGAAATCACATGCTCTCCACAAAAGGGTGGAGCAACTCTGCACCAGGGCAATCAAGTGGGCTGACCTGAAAAGGAAATCAAAGGCATGCGGCTTTCTTCTATATTTAAGTTTTTAATCTTTACCATATCTTCTTCCATATATAGCTTTATGCAAATATATTGAAACATTAATCGGGTTAGCTATAAGTTATGAATATTGATTATTGACTTTACTTTTGCATCTTCACCCTTTAGTTTTATCATCCCTGTTTGATGTGAAACTAGAAAAGCTAGTCATAAGAACAAACAGTGAGAAAAATTTATATCCATTGTCATTGTTTACTGATTTCAATAACATGGACCCATTTCTTAGAAAAGTGGAAGACAAGTTCTGGATATATATATATGTATATATAATTCATGCAGATCTTTTATTCATAAGGCCTATGACTATTGGAAGGCCAAACAGTAATAGTAGATATGTGGCCCAACATTGGTTGACTAGCTTTGGAAGGCCTATATGCATATGGAAACAATCCAGCCGGACAAAATTCACGGCTTTGCCGTGACCTAGGGTGGTTTTCGGCCAAATTTCATCGTTTATGCTGTGAAAACTCCAAATTTACCATTTTAGGAAATAATTGATTTGTCAATTACTTAATCTTAACAAATCTGTTTTGGGCTAGGGTTTTTTGTTCTGGATATTAATTTTTATTCTAGTTTTTAGATTTGAACTTAACTCAAATCTTTTCTTTTTTGGTAACTTTTGAAATTTTCTTTATATTTCCTTGGCTAACGAGTATTGCCTTTTTCTTGTTTGTTTCCTAGTAGAAGTGGGACTTCATGGGCTATATAAACAATCAATGTAAGCCCTTAGGGCAACACAGTTTTTGATTGTTCTTGAATTTCAGTAGAATCTTGGAGAAGAGTTTCTCTAGTTCTTATCTTACTTGTGGTTGCCCTTGTTGCTCGATCACTTTTCTATACACTTCCCTGCATCAATAATCTTCACTTCGATTAACATTATTTACCCTACTGTTTAGAATACCATTTTGATGATGATGTCAACGATGGGGATTGCACAACTTTTTATGAACTTCCATCTTGCTTAAGCCCTAGGCTTCAATAAGCTGTGAGATGCGTCATTGATGTGATGCTTGTAACATAGTACCTATTACAAGTCTTGAGGTTCTGCCAATTCTTTATTCCTTTTCTTTCTTCTGTTCCATGCTGTAGAAATACTTTAGATGATCACACTAATTTAGATGAAGTGGATAATCATTAATTGTCTTAGGAGTTTCCTACAACTTGTAAAAAATATATAGATACATAAAATATAAAGTTAAAAATAGTGGGTGTTTGTTTGAGTTAAAAATAGTGGGTGTTTGTATGAGCTTATTTTTTAGTTTTTAACTTATAGCCCATCAAAAAGTAAAGAAAATCCAAATAGGTATGCATATGGCTTTTTACTTGTCGTCTTATTTATTTTTTGCTATGCTAACTGAACCTGTGGCCCAAAAATCATGCAGGCAGAGAAGAAGCTCGCCATTACGATTTTCAGTTTCCCTCCAGACAAAGGCAATGTTGGAACTGCAGCATACCTGAACGTCTTTGCTTCCATTTTCTCTGTCTTGAAGGACCTCAAAAGAGACGGTTACAACGTTGAAGGCCTCCCGGAAACTTCCGAAGCCTTAATTGAAGAAGTCATTCATGATAAAGAGGCTCAATTCAGCAGCCCAAATCTCAACATTGCTTATAAAATGGATGTCAGAGAGTACCAAAGGCTAACTCCCTATGCCACGGCTCTGGAAGAAAACTGGGGAAAACCTCCTGGTAATTTGAACTCTGATGGAGAGAACCTGTTGGTCTATGGAAAACAGTACGGAAATGTCTTCATCGGAGTCCAACCCACGTTCGGCTACGAGGGTGATCCTATGCGGCTCCTTTTCTCTAAGTCAGCTAGCCCACACCATGGATTTGCTGCTTACTACTCGTTCGTCGAGAAACTTTTCAAAGCTGATGCGGTTCTTCATTTTGGGACTCATGGTTCACTTGAATTCATGCCGGGAAAGCAGGTGGGAATGAGTGATGTCTGTTATCCCGATACTCTCATCGGGAATATTCCCAATGTCTATTATTATGCAGCCAATAATCCATCAGAAGCCACCATAGCGAAACGCCGGAGCTATGCCAATACTATCAGCTACTTGACACCTCCAGCAGAAAATGCCGGTCTTTACAAGGGACTCAAGCAGCTGAGTGAGTTGATCTCCTCATACCAATCTCTCAAAGACACCGGTCGAGGTCAACAGATTGTGAGCTCTATTATCAGCACAGCTAGACAATGCAATCTCGACAAGGATGTGGATCTTCCCGAAGAAGGTGAGGAAATATCGGCCAAAGAGCGTGACCTCGTGGTTGGGAAGGTGTATTCCAAAATCATGGAGATCGAATCGAGGCTCTTGCCTTGCGGGCTTCACATAATTGGTGAGCCTCCATCAGCCATGGAAGCAGTGGCAACACTAGTCAACATTGCTGCATTGGACCGCCCCGAAGACGGAATTTCCTCGTTCCCATCAATACTAGCAGAGACTGTTGGAAGAGCTATGGAGGATATTTACAGAAGCAGTGACAAGGGCGTCTTAAAAGATGTTGAATTGCTTCGTCAAATTACTGAGGCAACACGGGGAGCCATTTCTGCTTTTGTGGAGCGAACCACAAACAAGAAGGGTCAAGTCGTCGACGTGGCTGACAAGCTGAGCTCAATCCTTGGTTTTGGTGTGAATGAACCGTGGGTTCAATATTTGTCAAACACTAAATTTTACAGGGCTGATCGGAAGAAACTCAGAACTTTGTTTGCATTCTTAGGGGAGTGCTTGAAGCTCGTCGTGGCAGATAATGAACTTGGAAGTTTAAAACAAGCTTTGGAGGGGAAATATGTGGAGCCGGGTCCTGGTGGGGACCCGATTAGAAACCCAAAAGTGCTACCGACTGGGAAGAATATTCACGCGCTCGATCCACAATCTATTCCCACAACAGCAGCGTTTCAGAGTGCAATGGTTGTGGTGGATAGGTTGCTTGAAAGGCAGAAAGCTGATAATGGAGGAAAGTATCCCGAGACAGTTGCACTTGTGCTTTGGGGAACTGATAATATTAAGACCTATGGCGAGTCACTTGCTCAGGTTATGTGGATGATCGGTGTTCGACCAGTTGCTGACACCTTTGGTCGAGTCAACCGAGTAGAACCAGTAAGTCTCGAAGAACTGGGAAGGCCGAGGATCGACGCTGTTGTCAATTGCTCTGGAGTGTTCAGAGACCTTTTCATCAATCAGGTTTTGGTCTTTTCAAGCGCACAGTTTTTTTCTCCTAAAATGACCTCTCAATTGGGGAACGCACGAGATATTTTCCTAATTTAGTAGGTCATTGAGCGAATCCCACAGTAGCTCCAAGATGTTAGTTTCTAACTAGAAAAGTATATGCCTGAAAAGAGCACCGACTTACCTTTCAAGTCTGCTGACAAAGAAAGCAGATGGTTTGAAATTAATTCTAAAATAACCCAAAGAAAATTGAATCTTCCCGTGATGTGACGTTCTGTTTTGTTTTATCTTCTTTTCCCTGATTATTATTTTCTCCTAAACCCATTTTTTATTTTGTTCTCAGATGAATCTTTTGGACCGGGCAGTGAAGATGGTAGCCGAGCTAGACGAGTCGGAGGATCAAAATTATGTCAGGAAACATGCATTAGAACAAGCAGCAGAACTTGGAATTAGAGTCAGAGAAGCTGCCACAAGGGTCTTCTCCAATGCCTCTGGCTCCTACTCCTCTAACATAAACCTTGCTGTTGAGAACTCCTCATGGAATGATGAGAAGCAACTTCAAGACATGTACCTGAGCCGGAAGTCCTTTGCGTTCGACTGCGACGCTCCCGGGGCCGGCATGACCGAGAAACGCAAAGTTTTCGAGATGGCCCTGAGCACGGCTGACGCTACGTTCCAGAACCTCGACTCGTCGGAGATCTCCCTCACCGACGTGAGCCACTACTTTGATTCGGACCCGACCAACCTTGTGCAGAACCTGAGGAAGGATGGGAAGAAGCCCAGTGCATATGTTGCAGACACCACCACAGCTAATGCTCAGGTGAGCACTCTTGACCAGAGTTCTAAATCGCAGTATGGGAGTACTTATGACGTATTGATATTATGGTTGTGTATAGGTTTATATCGGAGCCGATACATTAATTAATAAATATTTAATATCGGAGGTGTAAAATCTCAAAAATACCCAAAAGTAGATCTGTCCATTTATGTGTTGATCGATACAAATACGTAATAGCAACATTTAAAACTTTGGGCTTGACCTACTTTATATTAAACTAACTTTTTACTTGGGCTCCCTTCGAGATAATCTTATTTTATTTTGTTTACTTTTACTTTTAGTAATTTTTTATTTTTATTTTTGTCATTTGATAAATTTATCATTGATTAAAATTATTATACTTTTTTGACTTTTCTCATCAAGACGGGTTGAAAACTAAGATTTTTTTTGACTAAAAGATTAAAAAAATTATTCAAAAAAGAAAAAAAATATAATTCAGATTTTATGTTATTTATTTTGGTCTTTAATGATTTTTTTAAAATTGATTGATCAGAAGTTTCTACCATTTTGATTCTTTTCATCAAGAGATGATCTGAAAAAAAAAAGTAACCAAAAAAATTTAAAAATATCTATAAAAGATAAAAATATCAGAATTTATCCCAAATAGGGATTTATTTGGTGAAGCAAAGATTTTACAATAATACTAAAGTGACCAAACTATTTACCAAATTAAATACACTTTTTTGAATTGTCTCTATTAGTTAAATTGAAAAAATAAAACAGTTTGATCGAAAAATAAAAAGATTCACTAAAAAAAATAAATAACAAAAAATTTAACTTATTAGCTTATTTTAGTTTATTTTTATTTTTTTTAATATTTTGATAAAAATAATTTATTTCGTCTTGAGAAAGAGAGCTAAAAAATATAATATTTTAACCCAACAATAAAATTTTTTATTAAAAACAAATTAAACAAATAAGTAATTATCTCAAAGTGGGTGTTAGAGTTTTTCAAAATTTAATCTTTTGTATTCTTCCGTCCTTGTCCAGGTCCGAAC
>JAULJZ010000019.1:5054805-5080703 GCA_032270985.1 Heliamphora pulchella | reverse complement strand
TTGCCACACTTGTTTCGATTTAGTTGGCTTCCATTATTGATTCATGGATATTTTTAACTCAAAAAAAACCTTACACGCAATCATGGAGGACGTCTGACTGAAAAAATTTCATGATTATAGATAATTTCATAATTATAGATCTTATTCGCTAAAAAGATAATATGTTAGATGAAAAATAATAAATAGTCTATAAATTAGATTTTTTATCAATTTTTTGTAAAAATATTGACCTTACCAGTCTAGTTGATTGTGTCGAGAGTTAAAATAAATAGGTAAAAATTTAGAAAAAGGCAAAAAAAATACCGAGGACAATAGGATAATGGAAAAATATGATTTATTTCAAAACTTTGGTTATGTGTGTTGAGTTTTGAGATATTTTTAATCTCATAATTGTACATTTTACGGTTATAACAAATTTTTTTTTCATTCTTAGACGTATACAGATTGTGCCAAACTACGAAAAATCTTACATTATCTTTTTTAACTTATGTTTGGACTAGCTTTGTTTGCGGCTTTTTTTCGTATTTAGTAAATTTTTTTCAACATTAACCCAAATAATAGCACTTTCTAAATTTCTCTCAACATGATAAAACGAAAAAGTAAATTTTTTTGATCAAAACCAAAAAAAAGTTTCATATAAGACAAAAAAAGCCAATTTAGTAGGTTTTTTAACTTTTTTAAAAAAAATTTTATCTTTAGTGATTTTTTTCAAAATTAACCTTAAAACGCATACTTTTTAGAATCTTTTCATTACACGAAACCAAAAATATAAAAAATTTAAACTAAAATATAAAAAAATTCATATAAAATGAAAAAAAAGGTCCAAAAAAAAATCACGAAACTTTTTAGTCCGAACATATGCTTTAATGTTTGTATAATTGTATTTCCATTCATATTGGTAATTAGTGTTTAAATTCCAACAATAAGGCATAGAAAGGCAGTATGTGATTTCAGTGAGGAGATTTAGCGTCATGGGTTTTCAAGTTTGTCCACGCCCCATCTCCATCCCAAAGGTAGGAGTGTAAAAAAGGTCTATGGTCCACAGGCGGCTCGAGACCCACCATTGTGCATACTTGGCCCAGCCCACCTATAGCCCGAGCCCGTCTCTAACCTGTAGCCCTCAACTCCGTCTCTAGCCCTCCTCCCGAAGCCTGTGGGCCGGCCAAGGCCGGCTCAAAGCCCGAGCCCAAGCTTGCCCATTTTTGCCCGATTCCAATCCCGCCCATTGTCTTACCGTTAGGCCCAGCAAGAGCCCGGGGCCTCCAGCGGCTACTTCTAAGGATTCAACTGTCACAAATTCAAAATGAACAGTCCAAATCGTTATTGTTTGAAATGAAATGCCGAAATTAACTAATAAGTTATAAACTTATAATAAATAATTAACTAATTAATTAATAATAATGCATTATAAACTTATAAATTTATAATAATATAAACTATAAGCTTACGAATTAATAATAAACTTATAGTAAGTAAACTATTAAACTTATAATAAATCAATAGTATAAAGTTATAAACTATAAACTTGTAAAATAACTATAAACTTATAAATTATAAATTTAAAAACTAATAAACAAATAATTATAAACTTATAAAATAAACTAATAAGATTATATCTAATAATAAACTATAAATTATCAAAACTAATAAATTTAAATAAACTAATAAATTAATAATATATTATAAACTTATCAACTAGAACTAATAAAATATAACATCATAATAATAAATAAAAAATAAAATAATAAGTAATAATTAATAATATAAACTTATATAACTAATAAACAAAAAAAACAAAGAAAAAAAAAAAAAATCAAAAACCCGCACGGCCTGCCCGTTTGGCCTAGCCCTAGCCGAACCCAGGATTCATAGGGCTTGGACCGACCCATAGATAAAAAAGTCTGATCTGACCCAAAAATTTGACTCGAGCCCGTTGAGTCCAAATCAAAAAATTTATTAATACTAAATTGCTTGTCTACAAGAAATTGTACGTGATAAATAATTAATTCAACGTCATTTAAGTATTTTATTTTATTTTCTAGTATTTCAACGGAAATTTTATCAAGTATATTATTCTACTGTTATTAATATTTCTATTAATTGATTTCTTATTTAATTTTTATTGGTTGTGTACATAATTTCAATTCTTACCCAAAATAGAGAATACTTAAATTTTATTGTGCTATTTTTTAAAAAAATATGTATAGATATTTTTATTTATAGTTTTTCTGTTGCTCTAGTTAGTTCGAAGAGCTGCATTGCAAATTTTAACTTTTTAATTTTTTAGCTAAAAATATTTAAAAAATTAAGATTGTTTATTTACAAAAAAAAAGTTAAAAAGTCAAAAAATCAAATCAAAACACAAACTCTAAGAATATTATATTCAAATTCTCACAACTTTTAAAATATAATAATACATTTTATTCATAATTTATTTATTATAACTACCAACTACATATAATATAAATATCAACTATATAGAAGAGTAAAATTATTTACTTTGAATAAAAAGTAAAAAAAATTAACTTTTTACTCAAACATACATTTAAAAAAAATTAGTTTAAAAGTTATGTTACAAAATAACTTACTTTCAATTTAATTTAAAATTTTAATTAAAAACACAAAAAATATATAAAAACTAACTATTAAGCTAATTACCAATCCCTCATACATTCTAATATGATTTTTTTAATTAAGGCTATCACGTCTTGTCAATATTAAATTTACTTTGGGTACAAGTGAATTTGCATTCTCGTTTTTAGTATATTTAATATTAAATTTCTTTATGTTCAAATACTTTATCTCATTTACATGATTTATATATGCTTAGCCCTCGTTTGGTAATTGATTTAAAATTAATTTTTTATTTTAACTTAAAAGTTTAAAAGGTCAAAAAATCAAAAAATATTATTTTTCAACTCAAAAGTTTTTAATATTTTTTTCTTTTTACATAATTTTTAAAAATATATATATTATAACTTTTATTATACATATCTATTTTTTTATAAAATTTATATTTTTAAGATTTATTCGTCAAAATTTATCAAATAAGATTCATATTGAATATAAAATTATTTTAAAATAAATTTTAAAAAATTATTCTAATTTTAAATAATTTTTTTATCTTTTAATTTAAAGTAATTTAAAATCAAAAAATCAACTTAAAATCAGTTGCGAAGCGAACTCTTAATTCATGCTTTCTAATGAATTTAATTTTAAAAATTATTTAAATTCTTTAAATTTGGCTCGATAACAGGACACATTTCACTGTTTTTGATGAGCTTTTGACCCCTTCAATGGTAGAATTTTGCCCCAAAAAGGAGAGTACTAAGTACTTTCAAAATTTTACGTGATAAATTTATATAATATTTTATTTAATATAATAGCAATAAATTTTATAATAGTTACATAATGATTTATTTTTATTGAGTGATTAAGAGACAAAAAGTGATCCATAAATTGTAATTATTTACTTATCAAAAATATTATATAGCATTGATTATATGGAATTTCGAAAGTGTCTAATTATTTTCGAGTTCTTCAAAAATACAGAGACGTGATTAAAAGAGGGACCAATTTTGTATATCAAAGTTCGAACAATTATCTAATTATTTATATAACGAATAAATTAGTGAGAGAAATGTGAGCTAAATAGTTCACTAATTATGGAGAAGAAAGAATTGATTATAAAATGATAATTTTGTCATTTAATTTTATTTTTATAATATTTTAAAAATATTATAAAAATAATGTAATCTATGGTTGATGCACAAAACAATGCAGTCCATGGCTGAAAAATAGTGTCATCTTTCCCATTGGTATTGCTTGATATTACTGAAATTAATAATTTATAGGACTCAATTGGCAATTAGCTTAAAAATTAATTTTTTTTACTTTTTTATGTTTTAGCCAAAAGCTAAATTTGGATCAAAATAGGTTGTTTGATAATTTAGTTTTTAAGCTAACTTTTTTAAAATAAGTTATTTTGGTAAAAAATTAACTTTTTTATTTTTTGTTCAAAGTGAACAATTTTATCCTTTAATATTTGATATTAACAATTTATGTAGTTGGTGATTGTAGTAAATAAGTTATTAATAATGGGTGTTATTGTATTTTAAAAGTGGTGAGAATTTAAATAGAATATTTTGAGAGTTTGTATTTTGATTTGACTTTTTACTTTTTAGCTTTTTGGCTTTTTTGTTAAACGAAAAATCTTAACTTTTTGGCATTTTTAGTTGAAAAACCGAAAAGCTAAAATTGTCAATCGAGGCCATAAATTGTAACTTGTAATTGAAATTGTGAGTGTTTAGTAAAAATTATAACTTATAATTGAAATAGAAGAAAAATTAGTTATACGCTATAATAGAAATTATTAGTGTTTGAAAAATTTTGTAATTTATAATTAAAATTAATAATAAAAAATTAAAAATTACTAGCATTAACTTTGCCAAACATCCTAATTAAAAGAAATTTTTGTCGTAATATTTTATTTTTATAATATTCTTATGCAATTAAACAAAGTATTAAATTGGATTGAACCAAATAAGTATGGAAAGTGATTTTCATACTGCTCATTTTTCAAATGCATTCTATTTTTTTTCTTCATTTGGCGAACTTACAAAAATATTCTGCTACTTTGTAATTTTTAATTTATTTTTCTCAAATAAATACATACAAAAACTATAAAATGCAAGTGTGTTTTGGTAATGTTATCTAATCAAGACAAAAGAAGAAATGTATTTCTACAAAAGGGGAGTGTAAATGTCACTTTCATAAGTATTTATTCTAAGAAGTATATAATTAGATACTGACGGGGTTTAAATTCCGAATAGAGCCACTTAGGATTCATATGGAAAGCCGTACAGTGCCGCATGACACATGGCCATTATGTTACGACTCAGAGCATTTATCTTAGCTTGAGAAGGGGCCGAACACTGGAGTATGGGCTACTGAGCTCCATAGCTAGATGCAGGTGAGGTCGAGCAGCGGTTACATGATTCGTCTCGATCTATGAGGGTCATGGTTACGTTTCGGGGTTTTTAATGTTATTAGAGGCTTATTTGGGTGTTGTTTTGGATTTTTAAAGATAATTTTAAAAACTTGACTTGGCTTTTTAATTATTTTTATTTCGTGTTCGTCTTGAAATTTTAAGTCTTGACTCGACCTATTAATTTGTGATTTTTTCTTCAATAAATTTAATTTTAAAGTCTTGACTCGACTTTTTTTTTTTTATCCTGTGTTCGTCTCGAATCTTTATGTCCTGATTCGACTTATTAATTTGTAATTTTCTCTCTGATAAATTTAATTTTAAAGTCTTGACTCGACTTTTTAATTATTTTTATCCCATGTTCGTCCCGAATTTTAGGTTATGACTCGACCTATTAATTCGTGATTTTCTTTTAATAAATTTAATTTTAAAGTCTTGACTCGACTTTTTAATTATTTTTATCCCGTGTTCGTCCCGAATTTTTAGGTCTTGACCCGACCTATTAATTTATAGTTTTCTCTCCGATAAATTTAATTTTAAAGTTGTGACTCGACTTTTTAATTATTTTTATCCCGCGTTCATCTCGCATTTTTTGATCTTGACTCGACCTATTAATTTGTGATTTTCTCTATGATAAATTTAATTTTAAAGTCTTGACTCAACTTTTTAATTATTTTTATCATATTCGTCCCGAATTTTTAGGTCTGAACTCGATCTATTAATTTGTAGTTTTCTCTCCGATAAATTTAATTTTAAAGTATTGAGTCGACTTTTTAATTATTTTTATCCCATGTTCGTCCCTAATTTTTAAGTTTTGACTCGACCTATTAATTTGTGATTTTCTCTTCGATAAGATAATTTTAAAGTCTTGACTCGACTTTTTAATTATTTTTATTCTGTGTTCGTCCCGAATTTTTAGATCTTGACTTGTCCTATTAATTCGTGTTCCTGTTTAAGATAAATTCTGGAATCTTGACTTGATCCTTTTAATTATCTTATCTCCAGTCAAGTTCTTAAATTTTGACTCGATCTTTGAATTGTTGTTTGTTTGAGCATGTCTTACATCTTGTATCTTTTTTCATTTTTTCCGAAACTACGTTTTGGTCTGATCCCTATCAAAGAGGTACATAGGTAGCTTGATGGAAGTTCGGGCACGACCACCATTTTATGAATGTTTGTGTATTTGTAGCCTAAGATTGGCGGTTCGGTCAAATGAATGTTGTTTCTAGATCTTTGACGCAACTCGCATCACGTGTTGCTGCGCAAGTTGTGTTTAAGGGGAGCAACTGTGGACATTTTAATTTGACCCTGCCGAATCTTAGGTTAATTCGGATGAGTCCAATGATGAAAACCAAGTGGAATGATATTTTTGGACGATTAACGGGAAGCAATCCAAGTCCAATATTCGAACCAAATGATCAAAACTCTCAAACCATTGTACCCGCAACCTTCAAACCTTACAACCTGATTGTTCACTGGCCCAAGTAACTGCAGCCGCAACTTTTAAACCTTGCAACCGTGCATTCTATTGTCATTACCGCAAACTGAACCTTGTGAAAATCCTATTATTTATGACGGTCGCACACACCAACCTCATGGTTGTAACCTTCAAAGATCGCGACCGCAAACTACAAAGAATATGATGTGTCCCAAAATGTGCCAGCACCTCATTGGTTTACGTATTTTATATAAATGTACCTTCGGTATGATTTTCTGAATATCGATACTCTGTCGAATTACTAAGAGGAGTGTATGACTCTAAAGTACACTCTCGACTCACATCCTGATCCACATTCCTGCTCGGCTATGATTCAGATACTGAAATTGGACTTCTTTTCGAGGATCAGACGGACGACTCTCGCATTCTACGACTTGAGGACTCCTTCGAATTACTGTGATTCAAGTATTTTGTTGGACCCCCAACATTTCTCTCTCGGGTTAATTTTAGTATTTTCGATTTTAAACTTGTATGCTCTACTCTTGTCATTTGTTATCAATAGGCTCAATTGTTTTAGTCGCTTTGTTTACATGCTAAATTGTTAATGTTCGACTATCAACGTCAATGAATCGAATTATGAGAATGCTTAATTTTAAAGAATTTGATTAACTTCTATTCTGGTTTTGATTAAAATAGGTTTAATTAGGTTCTGTTCGTATCATACATTCACACCTAGTACATTGTCTCTTTAAATTTAGCAAAACAATGCTTACAAACCTTGCGACTGCAACAATCAATGTGGTGGTCGTATCATTCTGGCATTAACATCTTTACGGTCGCACCACTCAATGTGGCGTCCGCACTGTTTAACTTCAAAAACCTTGCGTCCGCAACATTTGTATGTTACGGTCGCGAACTCTGTCTATTACTAGTAATTTGCTTTTACTCCAATAGCCTGTTTCTACCTTTTATAGTGTTTTGTTGATTACCAGTATGCAATTCGTAATGAATTTTCAGTATGATTAGGGATTAGGAAACTTTGCAGTATATTTTCCTTTTGTTTAGAATTATGTTGTATTTATAATAGCTTTTTTTATTCGATGATATTTGCATGCGGTTTATTCCATGTATCCTTTAGTCTGAATTTGCACGCCTTAGAATTTAGGATTTTTTTGTATGCTTTGTTTGGCATTCTATATGCCTATGCTATGTATTTTTATTATTTGATTTTGGATGTTCTATTTTTACTCTTATTTTCTGTATTTGCATACATTTTAAAAATATAATTAAAGAACTAATGATTATTAGTAGAGGCCAACCTCACGGTTGGGTGAACGGAGTACCTAACACTTTTCTCAATTCGTACCTTAACCCCCGAACCCTTATTTTCTCTGGTTAACGGTTTAAAAAATCAGTGGCACCTTTTTATTTTTTTAAAGTTTTTCTCAAAAACTAAGTGATGACTTCATTTTTCCTAAAAAGGGTTTTCAAAATCTTTAAGTTTTTAAGGTGTTAAAAAGTTTTCAAAATAATTCTTGAATTCTCTATTTTTTTATCTAAACCTTAAATTTTGGCGCCATAGAAGCAGAGTATGTCAAAAATTCATAAGAAGAGTGCAACAATTGAGTTGGAGTTTTGTCAGAAAAGTTCACTCAGAAAATTGGCTAATGATGGTGCAAATCAATAGCAGTAGAATCAGTGCAGTGGAAAATCTTTAGGTCACAAGAAAGCTACGGGCAGATTAGGCAGAGATCAGAAGCAAGTAGTAGTGTTAAAAAAGTTAGGTTACCACAGAAAGTTGAGACTTGGGAGTTTGAAAAACTATCCAAGAACAAGAGGCAAGTTGTTTGTAATAGGGTCAAGTTCAAGTGTGACTTGAACTTGGTCCAAATTCATTCAAATTAATGAATAGAGATGGTGAAGCACCCATACCCGTGAATGGGGTGCAGGACGAGGCAACCGACAGATCTTCAAGATGGTGATGGTTCAGAAATTCGAGCCAATGTGGAGATTGTTGGTTTGGTGGCTCGAATTTTGAAATACAAGGTTGGTAGGACAACCGGACCGAGTAGATTTAGTTTTCTGAAGGAAGCTCTTGGGTCTATGATCGCTCGAGTGAGTAGGAGTTCGCTTGAGCGGACTTGTACACAAGAAGGTCTTGGGTTAGTAACTACTCAAGCGGTTAAAGGTCCACTCGAGCGGCTCGCCGCAGAACAGTTTGCGGCACTAGGGTTTGTTTTAAACCTGGGGGTTACATATATTAGAGTTTTCATGTTTCATAAAATTGAGAGCGGTCGTGTCTATATACTAAGAGAGGCTCAGGTTAGAGGCTAGGGAGAGAATAGAAAGAGAGATAAAGAGGCTCAAGTTTGAGGCCATGGACATTGTGTGAGTGAAAAAGTGAAACTTGTATTCCATATATGACATATAGTGGATTGTTTCTTCTTTTTCGTTGAGGTAAGCAATCAGCTGAACTACGTAAAATCTTGTATTCTTGTGAGTGTTCTTGTTCTTTATTTAATCTGTGTTGATCGTAACTTATGCTCATGTTTCTATTGCGTAAGAGATTTATATGTATTAAATTCCAACATATTTGACAAAGTTACTGCTAGTAGTTTTTGTTTCCTACTACTAATTTTAATTATAAGTTACAAGTTTTTCAAACACTCACAATTTCTATTACAACTTATAATTACTTTTTCTTCTATTTCAGTTACAAGTTATAAATTTTATCATATACTCACAATTTCTACTACATACTACAACTTATAAATTACTAGTTTTAGTAATATCAAACACCAACACTATAAAATAAAGTTTTCTGTCTTGGAATTGCAATTGGGTGTGGCCGTGCGGGTGAATATGGTGTTCTATATACCTCCATTTCCCGTTTCATTGAAATTGAGCGGAAATAAAAAATTAAGAAAACAGCAAGCCATCTGGGGACGAAAATATATCAGGTTGTTTATAATCTTTAAAGATGTGATATTAATAAAAATTGAAGATAATATGACAAATAAAAAACAATGATTAATAAATTATTAGAATTAAAAATATCAAAAACAAAAAAGAGAGATAAAAAATAAGAGATAAATATAATATTTTTATATATTAGTCTATTATATTTTTAAAATTAAAATTTATGTATATTTTATGGAATTAAAAACAAAGAAAAATAAAACTGAATGCAAAAAAACAAATATCATTCATATTTCGTTTATTATCCAATGGAAACCAAAAAAAAAAAAAAAAAACTCGTACAGAGACATATAAATTGCCATCCTTATTTTCGTCCCAGTATTTTCAGAACCGCAATAAATATCTCCACTTCCTGTAGTCCGTGAAACCATTAGGTAGAAACGTTTTACTGTTTCTTCTTTTATTAAACTCAATCGACTTTATTTTGGCTATTCAGTAAGTTTTTTTTTTTTTTTTTCTGTTGCCCACCATTATTTTAACATTTGTTTGGGCTAGCTTATTTTTAAAGTTTTTTTGGTTTAAAATTTTTTAAAAAATCAAATGGCTTGGCTTATTAGATTTTTTTCTATTTTTTTTACTTTTTCTATATGATTTGACATTTACTTTTTTAAAAAAAAGTCAAAAAATTTAAAAACTACTAAAAAAAATTAATCCAAACACTAGCTTAGTCGAAGACAGCTTTTTTCCGGTCTCTATGAGAACTGGACCAGTACAATTTGATCCTTTTGAGATTTAAAATAAATTTACTTTGATAATTTGTACTACTCATTTCATTATTCTCAGTATGCTGAATAATTATGTAAAAAATTAAATTAATTGGTTATCATCAAATATTTAATTAAATCACATTTGTATTAACAAAAAGTAACTTTGAAATTTAGACACCGTTAATTTGTTTTAACAAAAATGTGATTTTCTCGTATATTTATTAATATTTAATTAATTTAATGTTTTAAACAATTGATCTGCACATTAAAAATAATAAAATAAATAATTTTAATTGTCAAAATAGTCCATTTTAGGTCCAAAATAAACGAAACTGGAGAGGTCCAGTCAGTCTTGGACTGGAGACAAGCTGTTTCCATTTTAGTCTGTGTTCGGAACGGCATTATTGTGATTGTCTCTTTCATTTCCTTTTCTTTGCAATTCTAAACGAAGGAAGATAACTACTTCATTTTTCTTTTATTTGTTAGAACCCATTTTTTATGATATAAGCCTCGTCGAATTCTATTAAATAAGATTTATATTAAATATAAATTTATATAAAAATAAATTTAAAAAATTATAATAATTTTTTTAACTTAATTTTTTTTTTACCTTTTAACTTAAAATTACCTTTTAACTTAATTACGTTAAGTTAAAGTCTTTTAGCTTATTGTCTTTTGATTTTATATCTCTTCCATAATTTTGTTGACGAATTTTTTTATTTATTTGACTTAAAATAGTTATTAGTAAAAAAAAAATTAATTTAAAATCAAGTTATCAAGGGTAGCCGTATGTAAGAGTGTTTGTCTAAACTTATTGAACCTACTTTTCAGTTTTTAGCTTTCCAAAAGATGTTTAAACTTATTTGTCAAAACTTCACTTTGAGAGTTTTTAGTTTCTTATAACTTTTTTTTAATGAATTGAGAAGTTATTTTTCATAAGTATTTTTTAGGTGTTTACCAGTTTTTGCTTTTAGCATTAATTTTTAATTGTTTAAAATATATAATTTTAGCACTATTAAATTTTAAAATTATATCTCCTTAAAATTAAAATTAGTAAGTTCTCTAGTCATAATTTATGAGCACTCATTTTAGTAATACCAAATACAATCTCTCTCTCTCTTCATATATATATATATATATATATATATATATAGTTCCGTTTGGATAACTTGTTTATTTATTTATTTATTGAAAAATAAACAAAAACGTGAATAAGTTAATTTGTTTGGCTAAATTAGCTTATTTTTTTATTTTTTTCATTTGGGAGAATACTTGCTTATTTGTTTATTTGCTTATTTTAACTTATTTGACTTATTTTTTGTTTATTTTCGCTTATTGACTTATTTGTTTATTAGCTTATTTGCTTATTAGCTTAAATTGTGTTTATTTGACAAATTAAACAAAGTTACTTATTTAGCTACTTATAAACTAAATAAATTAATAAGACATTTAACCAAATGTGGCCTATATATATATATATAACACGTAGTTGCTTATAGTTCTTTACTTAAGTCCTCTCATTGGTTCTCGAAGCTGTAATGTGTATGTCTGGGAGGTTTTGATAATAAGGTCTTTTGATTGTACACTTCTCTCCTGAAATCAAGGGTTTTGTGTTCTCCTACTCGCCTAAATGTCAAAAAATCTAAAATGGGTCATCTTTAAAAGGTAAAAACCCACCTGGGTATTGTTTGAATTCAAGGCTTTTCTTGCTTAAAACTGTGAGAAATCTTCAGAGAGGGAGAGAGGGAGAGAGAGAGAGCGAGAGAGAGAAGTGGGTTTTCATCAGAAGCTGTTTTTTTAGAAGTTTGTCATAAAAGGCCCCTTGGGTTTTTCAGTTCAAGGCATTTCTTGGTTAGAACTGTGAGAAATCGAGAGAGGTGGGTTTTCACCAGAAGCTGCTGCTGCTTCTTTTTTCCTAGGAAAGAACAAAGAGAAAATTGATTTGCACTCACTGGGTTTTAATGGCATTTCTGTGCTGCTTCTCTCTAATGCTACTTGGATTTCTATCAAGGTCTCAACTCGGGTTTACTCAGGCTCAGCTCCTCCATGATGAGATCAAATTGTTAGAAATTAGTGAAGAACTTGGACTCACTGAGTGGGGTCTCAACAACTCTGATTACTGTTCTTGGCCAGGAATCGGGTGCCGCTCGAGCGGTTCAATGGTGGAAAAACTTGATCTCTCCCATCTTGGGCTCCAAGGTAATGTCACCCTAATTTCTGAGCTCAAATCACTGAAATGGCTTGATCTTTCATATAATAACTTCCATGGATCGATCCCACCAGCTTTTGGGAACTTATCTGAGCTTGAGTTTCTTGATTTGTCTTTCAATAAGTTTGGAAGTTCAATTCCTGTGGAGTTGGGTAGGCTCGAAAACCTTAGATCATTGAACATTTCCAATAATCTGGTCACTGGACCAATACCTGATGAGTTAGAGGGCCTAGAAAAGTTACAGGATTTTCAAGTTTTTACCAATGGATTGAATGGGTCTGTGCCAATTTGGGTAGGCAATCTGACCAATTTGAGAGTTTTTACAGCCTATGAGAACGAATTAAGTGGTAAAATACCGGATAATCTAGGCTCAAAGTCTGAGCTTCAGTTGTTGAACCTTCATTCGAATCAGCTCGAAGGGATAATACCCGAGAGCATTTTTGCTTTGGGGAAGCTAGAAGTTTTGGTTCTGACTCAGAATAAATTGACTGGCAATCTTCCCGAATTGATCGGGAATTGCAAGGGCCTTTCGAGTGTTAGGATTGGGAACAACAAGATCATCGGGAGCATTCCCAGGGGAATCGGGAATGCTAGCAGCCTTACCTACTTTGAAGCTGACAACAACAATCTCTCCGGAGAGATTGTCTCAGAGTTTGCTCAGTGCTCTAATCTCACACTCTTGAACTTGGCCTCAAATGGTTTTACCGGGACGATTCCTCCAGAGCTCGGACAGCTTACCAATTTGCAGGAATTGATTGTTTCTGGGAACAGTCTGTTTGGTGAGATTCCAACATCAATCCTTAGCAGCAAGAACCTTAACAAGCTTGCTTTAAGCAATAACAGATTCAATGGCACCATTCCACAAGAGATATGTAATATGTCAAGATTGCAATATCTACAACTAGGTCAGAATTCGATTAGAGGAGAGATACCTTATGAGATTGGGAACTGTGTGAAACTGCTTGAATTGCAAATGGGGGGTAACTATCTGACTGGAGGCATCCCTCTCGAGATTGGTCGCATCAAGAATTTGCAGATAGCACTAAATCTGAGCTTCAACCATCTCCGTGGTCCATTGCCTCCCGACTTGGGTAAACTTGACAAATTGGTTTCTTTGGACGTCTCCAATAATCAACTAACTGGGAATATCCCATCTGCACTCAAGGGCATGCTAAGTTTGATAGAGGTTAATTTCTCCAATAATCTGTTCACTGGCCCAATTCCCAATTTTGTGCCATTCCAAAAGAGCCCAAAATCAAGCTTTCTGGGAAATAAAGGGCTCTGTGGAGATCCATTGAGTTCTTCATGTGGAAACTCTATAAGTTCCGACCATGAGGGTTACTACCATCACAAGGTTTCTTACAAGATCATATTAGCTGTTATTGGATCTGGGCTGGCCGTTTTTGTATCAGTGACAATTGTTGTTCTACTCTTCATGATGAGGGAGAGACAAGAAAAGGCTACGAAATCTGCAGGAATCGATGATGATGTTGATGATGGAAGTAATAGCCGGCCTTCGATAATAGCAGGAAATGTGTTTGTTGAAAATCTTAGACAAGCAATAGATTTCGATTATGTTGTCAAAACAACTCTGAAGGATTCAAATAAGCTAAGCAGCGGGACTTTCAGCACTGTCTACAAAGCAGTTATGCCTTCTGGTATGCTTTTATCAGTGAGGAGACTGAAATCTATGGACAGAACAATAGGTCATCAACAGGGCAAGATGATTGGAGAGCTTGAAAGGCTGAGTAAACTCTGTCACGATCATCTAATGAGACCCATTGGATATGTAATCTACGAAGATGTTGTTCTTTTGCTGCATCACTACTTACCCAATGGAACATTGGCCCAGTTCCTTCATGATTCTACAAAACTCCCAGACTACAAGCCCGATTGGCCTACGAGACTTTCCATAGCCATCGGAGTAGCAGAAGGGCTGGCTTTCCTTCATCATGTGGCCATTATACACCTTGATATCTCCTCCAGTAACGTCCTTTTAGATGTCGATTTTAGAGCTTTGGTTGGGGAAATCGAGATATCGAAGCTCTTGGACCCATCCAGGGGCACCGCAAGCATCAGTGCAGTTGCTGGCTCATTTGGCTATATTCCCCCAGGTACTCTAATCCACGCTTTGTTATCTGCTTTCTTTTAGGATTTTGGGGGTGTTTGATATAGCTAAAATTATGAACTTACAGATTATTGCTCAAAACATGTGATTATGATTAAAACAAACCAAACTAAGCCTTTGAGCCAATCAATCAATTGGGATGATTAAGATTTAAAGCAAAAGTTATAAATATTTGTTGAAGTATTGAACGTATAGCTTCAAATAGTATAATTTGTGTGTGTTGATTTAGAATCAAAAGTTATAACTGAAAAGCTATAAGCACACCTGTTCAGATTTGCCCAACTTTTTGATGATCTATAAGCTAAAAATTGAAAAATAAGCTCAAACAAGTACCCTCATGATACCAATGCTACTGTGATTTATTTATTTTTGTTCATCCTTTCAACAGAGTATGCATATACAATGCAAGTGACAGCACCAGGGAATGTGTATAGCTATGGTGTTGTTTTGCTTGAGATTTTGACAACTCGAGTACCGGTGGACGAGGCCTTCGGTGAAGGGATAGATTTGGTGAAATGGGTTCACAATGCACCTGCAAGAGGGGAAACCCCAGAGCAGATACTCGACCCGAGGCTTAGCACCGTCTCCTTCACCTGGAGGAAAGAGATGCTTGCTGCTCTCAAGGTTGCACTACTCTGCACTGATACCACACCAGCCAAACGGCCCAAGATGAAGAAGGTGGTGGAAATGCTTCAAGAAATCTCACAAAACTAAATGTAAGTGCATTTTGTTTTCCTCATTTTCGATCCATGCGAACAAGAATCGAGTGGGTAGGATATTAAGAACATATTATACAAAGTTAAACTAGCCTCACTCGAAGATTGTCTTCCAGAAATGGCATCTTGTGATATCTTTCAGAAATGGGAAAAGAAATAGGTGAAGGCTTAATTCAAGGAGTGGCCTCTAATAGGGATTATTCTGTGTTATTTTTTATATTAGGTGATGATCAGATTTACCATTTTAGTTTTTGGTTTCTAGATATGTGGGTGGGAGAGAGATGCAATTTCAAGGACAGGTTACCAATGCCTCTCCCATAAGTTTGATGCTGATGATAATAGCAACTGTCCCCAGTTTGCAAGTTCTATCTATACTTATCTTATCTAATAGTGAAGTTAATATAAACTTCATTTTCTTGTCTTCCTACCCCAATTTTTGTATGCAAATATATGAGATAAGATGAACCTTCCATTTGGTGGTGGTGAGGAAGATTAACTGATGGAGGAAAAAGAGCTTGGAATCTCTCTCTCTCTCTCTCTCTCTCTCGTGTGTGTGTGTGTGTGTGTGTTGTACAGCTAGTTTTGAGGGTGTCTGACGCTTTGTGGCTAAACCCTCAAGCATAAGCAGCTTTCCCGTCCCACATATTCCGAGTAAATTAATTATGAGAGAGCCTTGGCACAACAGTAAAATTGTTGCCACGTGACCTGAAAATCATGAGTTTGAGACGTGAAAACATCTTGCAAATACAAGGTAAAATTGCGTGCTATAGATCTATTGTGATCCGCCCCTTACTCGGATCTTGCATAGGCAGGATCTTCGTACACAGGGCTGTTTTTTTTTTTTACTTTAAAAGGAGAGTGATTAATGAAAATAATCTATTAGTCTACCCCTTTGAGTCTCGAACTTGACTCCAAAATGGGAACTTGGTTCTAAAATAGAAGTTACAAGCTCTGGCAAGTGGGGAAAACCTCACTAGCTCAGCTAGTTTTGAAGGTGATCATTAAATGGAACATCTTTTGTCACCTTCAGTCCTTGTGATTTTGTTGCTCTTTTTATTCTTTATTTTTGCAAATGGGAGAAAGCTATTGACTTTCGGTCAATTAATGAGCTTTAAGTTTGGAATATGCCCAGTTGTCCATCTAGTCCAACTCTCAGCTGCCTGTTACAATTAAACTTGCTTTTTTTTTTATTGGACTTTGTAAATTTTAATTTAATTTATTTTTTATATTTGTAGAGTTTTTTTTTAGAGAAAAGATAACCTTTTTTTTTTTAACGACAATGATTGAATTAAATTTTTTTAAAAAAAAGGTTAGAAAAAAAGAATAACGGTTAAAATGCTGCTTCCATTCAACGTTGAAGTCTATTGAATTTAAATTACGAAAAAACCCAAACCTTATTAAATGATTGTTTTCATCTGGCCAGCATGGACTGCAAACAAGTACGGCTGGAATACATCTCAATTTTTTTCCTTCTCAATAAATTTAAAGTAATACATTATATATATGTAGCAATTCAAAAAACAAAATATATAAATGAATAAATGGTGAAAGGTTAAAATACATGCCCCGTGTTTGGAGTGTATCATGTGTCAATTTATCAATTTATGAATTCTGTGTTAAATTATGAATGTTTGTAGTTTATATTTATGAATTATGGAAAGTGTTATGATACTCTATTTTACATCGGTAAAATATAAAAATTAAATTTGGTATATATAGAAACTTATAGGTTATTATTAATAATTTGGATTTAGATTTTTTGAATTGCGTTGTTGGGGTTTTTATTTAAGTTATTAGGTCAGTGGTCTACTTGAATCGTTATAAATTGTTAGGATTTGAACACCAATCCCCGAACGCGAACGGAAGCAATCCATGTACAAAAAAGCAGAAAATAAATAACACTGAAGATTTACATGGTTCGGTCCACACCGGTCTATGTCCACGAGCGAGAGAGAAAAATTTCACTATGTTGTATGTGAAAGAGTACAAAACTCGTTTCCCTTCTCTCTACCAGCTAACCTCTTAATTTTTTGACTCACGACCCTTATTCTTATGACTCCACTAGTATCCTATTTATAGGTACACACGTGAAAGCCCTATACATAAAGAATTCTAGTGGACTCATAATTCCACCCCAACTCAAATACATATAGATCAAAAAATAAAATACGGGTCCGGTAGAATACAAGTTACAGCCCAACATAAATAGTATTAAAATCAACTCTAGTTCACATGTAAAGTTTCGTAGCGGTGTGGACAGAGGAGTAGAAGCTCCAAATAGGGGTAAAAGTCTTGAGATATATCTTGTGCCCACTAATGGATTGCTTTGTGTTCACTAATAGGTTGTTATTCATACCCTAATCAGGAGAAAAAATTGGACCACGTGACGAGGGTATCGCGTATTTGAGTAGGAAATATTGTGATAACTTATTCCACATCTATATAACAAGTTACAATAGTTAGTGTGACATATATTTATTGATCCAATAGTTCCTATTTCTTCTATAAAATTCAACGGTGAGATGAAATTCATTGGGATTTTTGTCTTTTTGATCGATTATTAGTTAATTCAAGTATAACTATTGATCTGCCACTATAATTTTTTTTTTATTTTTTATCCCTTATAATTTCATTCATCATTATAAGCTACTGAATGATTTTTAAAAAGAAAATAATAGTGCCTTTAGGCACGAATTATACCTAGTATTAATACGTGTTTACTATATCCTGCACATATTTAGAAGTACTATACACGTATGGTATATTTTTTGAAGTATCCATACTTTATATGTGGTTAGCTATTTCTTCGACTGGCACAATATAAACCTCATCTCATTTAATTTTATGATTGAATTAGTGAATGTAAGTGAGTGAAATTCGATAAGGTGACAGTATATACATGAGGTTGTTTGTTAAAAATTATAATTTATTTTTTAGTTTGTAGTTTAACAAAAAGTTAAAAAAATTTAAATGTGTGCTTATAATTTTTTTACTTGTAGTTTTTTTATTTTAAATCAGCACACAATTCTACTATTTAAAATTATAAATTTATAACTGTAACAAATATTTATAATTTCTACTTAAAATTATATTTATATGTTTTTGTTATAATTTATAAATTTATAATTTTAAGTGAACGAAACATTCTTCATATATTATACACTAACTTAGTAAAAATTCGATTGACAAGGCAAAATGAGGTGACAGCTGAAACGATGGTGGTCGTGGTTGGGCGGATGTACCGGTGACAGCGACAACAAATGTTATGGTAAGAGTGATTGTGAGGGCCATAGTAATGGCGATAACAATGGTATTGTGAGGTTCGTGGTGAGATGATAATAGTAGTGCTGAAACAATAATAATAATGTAATAATTGTGTCTTGTTAGGTCTAAGAAACATTTTTCGTATTTAAAAAACTAAAAATATTTTTCACCAAAATTATTTTTTTGGGTAAGTAACTAATTTATTTTCTATAGGCTGAAAAAATATTTTTTTGTTAATTTTTAAATTTTACCGTGCCAAACAGTAAAATATATACAAAAAAATTAAAAAAAAATTATTTTTTGTCGAAAAGAATGGACCCATTGATTTAGTAGTTATTGATTGCCCTAAGAGTAAGGCCGTTGGTGCTCCAAAGCCGTTTACGAAATTTGTTTCCCTTTACATTTCATAATATATACTAAGATGATTTTCCAATAATTTTTCAATAGTATCAATTTTTTGATTTTTTCTTATTTGTATAAGACGTACTAATTGTTACTTTTCTTTGTTTTCTGATTATTAAAATTAAGGAGATAAAGATTTTATTGAAATTATTTTTATCAATAAAATGGCTTAAAATAGCGTTCTAAACAATAGATGATTGAGATAGTGATATGTTAAAAATCAGCACAATTTTTTATTTTTTATACACATTTTGGCCCTGTTTGGGTGACTAATTTGTTTTTTTGCTTATTAGCAAATAAGTCAAAATACAAATAAGTTATTTCGTTTGGGTGACACAAATAAATTACTTAATTTGACTTATTTTTGGCTTATTCTGCTTATTTTGACTTATTTACTTAAATAAGCTACTTCGTTTGAATGATTTTTGTCTTATTTGACTTGTTGGCTTAAAATTTAGTTTATTTGGTTCGTTTAGATAGCGTAATTTATTTTTAGCTTATAAATTAAATAAGTCAATAAACCATGTTATCCAAACATTCTGCTAAATGAATTTTCTAGTTTCGCTCCTGAATATGACTATAATTGTTGATTATTGCCCATACAAGAGAAGTTGCAAAAGATCGTGGTGATCAAAGACAATTATTATCCAAGACAATGAATTGAAGGCCATATTGACATGGTTTGTCACATGTCATATATAATCTAATCATAGGGATGTGTGCGAGATAGATTGAAGTGAGTTGAAAGAAGATTTTTAACAAATTAATTTTTTGTGGGTGCAATTTTTTTAAACTTGCACTCAACTTTTTTTAAAAAAAAGCTATTGCAATTTCTTTAAAAATATACTTAGCACGCCAAGCAAAATATCAAATAAAAATTCTAGTACTTATCCAATAATAATAATGATAATAATAATAACAACAATATAATTAGTATTGTTAAAATTGGATTTAATAATCATATTTTTGACTTATTTTGAGTCAAAATAAATATAGGATTCATACGTCTTTTAAATTGGGTCCGAAATGCTATGCGTTCTCCTCCGCGAGAAGATGAACGACGTATATTTATTTGTTCAAATTCGATAAGAGGTGAATGAGAAATCGATATTTAAAGTCGTCGCTTGAACATGAATTTTGTTGGATTTTATGGAAGTGTAGAATTTTTATCCCACATTAGAAGTTCTTGAGGGGCATAGTGGGATATAAGTTAGAGTTAGATTAAGGGGAGGATCCCTTGGGGGCACCCAATTTTGTGGACGGGAGAGGGCCTACCTAACGGTGAGTTCGACCCATTTCACACACACGTGCGCGCGCGCCGCCGCCGTCCGACTGACCAAGCCTGGCTCGGGTTTGGGTCGTGGGTTGACCCGATCCGAGTAGGTTATATATTTTTAGAAAAAATTTATTTAAATTTTTATTTAAATAAAATCTTTGAAATTCGAATTTAAAATTCGTTACCGTTAACCCAGCATGTCAAAAGTTCAACGGTCAAATTTCTAGAATGGAGCGCTCGCAGAGAGTTCGAGCGCCCAGGTGCAGAAACAAGACCAGAATAGTGCGCTTGCGGAGAGCTCGAGCGCCCCCCTTCTAGTGTTGAGCGCTCGCAAGGTGCTCGCTAAGCGCTTGAGCGTCAGAGGCTCTTCTAAACTCTAGAATAGGGTGCTTGCAGAGCGGTCGTAGAGCGCTTGAGCGCTGACGACGAACAGTTGCATCTGTTTTGAACAGGTACAGTGAATTTTGTGAAAAGTCACTTCAATGGCTATTTAAACACTTCATTTTGCATGAATTTGGCATCCTATTTTCTTCCTATATTGCATACAAAGTGTGTTCATGATCTAAGAGTCAGATAGTACAAAACACTTGACAGTTCGCTGTACCCGTATATTAGAGTGCTTCTTCTCCAGGTGTTGATCGTTGTATCCAGGGAGATTGATGTCCGTGAAGCCCATTAGCACCTGTGTGGGGGACGAATCTATCTTAAGGAAATAGCGTCCAACGCTAGCCTCGATCATCTACAGTTTTGGATTTTGCGACTGTTTGTAAGAATTTATTTACAGTTCTTTAATTTCAATTTCTGTTTGTTTGTGACAGTACAGTATTAGATTTTTTTTATTTGTTTTCAAACTATTTTTTGACCAACAATCTTAATGTTAGATCTAGGCAACCCAAGAGGGGGGGGCTGGGGTGAATTCAATTTAAAAAATAAATAGTAATTTAAAAATTTTTTTCAAAAAACTTTTAATATTTTAATAAAGCAAGATATGCAAAAATTTAAGCAATGCAAATATTAAAAAATGAGAGATAGAGAAATAGAACCAGACACCAGAAATTTATAGTGGGTCGGCTTTATCCTAACCTACATCAACTCCTCAAGATCTCTCTTGAGTATTTTTACTATATAGAATATTTCACGGGCGTATTCCAAGCCTTTACAAGTTTCAAGTCTTTTCTTGAACTATCTGAATATTTATGGGCACATTCAACGCCTTATACACCTTCAAGAAGATCCTATGAAAACAAGTCTCTGTTTTCTTTTAATCTCTCCTGAACTCTTCTTTGATGAGTTTTACTCACTCACTCAAAGGCTAAAGGGTGACTCACCATTGATTACAATAAATGAGATGTAATAAATGAAGAACACTCACTCTTTTTACAGAAATAATTTATAATAAATGAAAGGGTAAAGAGAGATGAGGAACAAGAACTGGAGTTGCAGTAATAAATGTGAGCTTGATGATTTCTGAGATTAATTTGAGCAATGGAACAGTAAATGCAAGTCTCCAGCCTCTTAAATGCTGAGAAGTAACTCCTTATATAAGTTCTTGTGAGTTCATGACCGTCGGAAGTAGGTGGAAGCAATAAATGCCAAAAATCCAACCGTTGAGATCTATCGTATTTTGAATTTTTGTCTTTAGGGTCGACACAAAATCTTTGGTGTCGACACAAAGTGTCTAAGTTCTTCAAGTGGTTGGGTCAACACAAATCTTCTGAGGGGTCGACAAAAATTTTGCACTTTACCTTTCAACGTTCTGGGGTCAACACATTTGAATATGGTGTCGACTCGTTTAAAACTTCAGCATCCGGAGGGACCATTTGTGTCGACCCAACTTGTCTCTGTTGTCAACACTAAAATTCTACAGGAAGCTTCGGTTGTTTTGTGTCGACACA
The DNA here is from genome assembly GCA_032270985.1 of Heliamphora pulchella. NCBI lineage: Eukaryota > Viridiplantae > Streptophyta > Magnoliopsida > Ericales > Sarraceniaceae > Heliamphora > Heliamphora pulchella. Next base: position 5,058,702 of record JAULJZ010000019.1, on the reverse strand, counting down.
TTTGTACTTTGGGGTCGACACCAAAATTTTGCAGTCAGCTTCGGGACTTTTGGGTCGACACAACTTGTCTTGGGGTTGGCACCAAAAATCTGCAGGAGGTCTCGGTTGTTTTGTGTCGACACAATTTCCATTTGTGTCAACCCAAACTTTTGAAAACCAAAAGTGAGGATCACTTTTGTGTCGACACAAAATATGTTTGTGTTAACTCAAAATGTGTTCTGGGTACTTCGGTACTTTTGTGTTGACACAAAACTGGTTTGTGTTGACACTAACGTTTTGGTTCCTGAAGATTAACTAGTAAAACAGTTAGGGTGTCAAACCATCTGATCAATGAGTGCTGACACACTTGATATGCTTCAAGTATACTTTGTCTTAAAAATGTTTGACTTAAATTTCAATTAAGATCAACACAAAATATTTTAATTAAAGAATGCTTAAGTATTTGAACCTTCTTGAGATAAAAGTCATTTCTTTTTGACTAAGATATCAACTTTGATTGTTCAAAATGTGTTAACAATTTTATTTTGAAAATATAAAGTATTATCCATTTAAAGCCATTTATTCTTAAAAAATGAATTATGAAAATTATCAAAATTAAATTAAAAAACCCCTGAGCTAACAATCTCCCATTTTTTGATGATTACAACCATATTTACATTTTCTAGAAAATAATTTAAAATATTTTTCAATAATGGTTCTCCCCTTATCGATATGCCTTAAACTATAAAAGTAATTATAGATGATAGGCATACATCAGAATGAAAACATACAATTTTTAATCATAATTTACACAAGAGATCAAGAAGTATTCAGAATTTATTCTAATTCGTGCAAAATAGTGAATATGTGCAAAGTGATTTTACCAATCACATCCAATTTCATATATAATCCATTCAACACATATTCATATCCAAAAGAATAAGATGTAATGAACATATATGAGAGCAATTGTGATACCATTCATCCAAGACAAAAAAAATTGTTTAAACATCCAAAGCATTTAAACCATTCAACCCATATAAACAAGTTAAACAAAAAAAATGTATGTTAAGCAGATACATCTTCACCTTCCATAAAAACTTAAAAAAAATTATTTGAACTTCAACTGCAACTTCAACTTCAACATCTCTCTTCTCTCCCCTTCACTTCTATACTCTCCTTTTTTTTTACTGTAATCACTCCCCTTTTGGAATTATCAAAAAAATGAAGCTATTGGTCGTCCATGAATTTCTTGAATTCCTTCTTTGTTTTGGCCTTCTCCTTGCTAGCAGATGCTCGTTCTTTTGCAGCTCGTGAGCGCTCATCCTTGGCTTCACCTGCTGCTAGGGCTTCCCAGCGAGTTACCAAAGCAAGGTCAGCTTCCCTTTTGAGGCGTGCGGCCTTTTCTTCTTTGGCTTCTTTGGGCTTAAACTGTTTAGCCCAAGCTTCATTGATCCATTGGAGGTGTTCTTCCACCTTCTAAGCATTTGTATGGATGGCGGTGACGATGCATTGATCGTATTCTTTGCGCACTTGATGGAGGATTGCCTTGTTGCAAGTGACAATAGATGAAATGTTTTCATCCATCGTTTTACAAAGGGTCCTTCCTGGATCGGTGGCGTTTTCTACGTCGCGTCTGAGGCTCCGATTTGTTTTATCAAGGTGTTTTACTTTTTCAGATAGGGAAGAGATGGTATGATGCAAATCAAAAAAAATTTGAATCAACTTTGGCCTGGAAGAGAGTGATTTTTGAAGATAAAGAGTTGACTGATAAAAGGACCTCAGAGTTGTCGACTTGAACTGGAATAGATGATGATGATGATGCAACAGGGGGAACAGGGGTTGATGTGGTGTGAGGAGGAGCTGAGTGAGATGGACCAGGAGTATGAAAGGGTCCATTGTGATCAGGTCTGACTGGAGGTGAGTCAAGATCGATAGGGATGGAGGAAAGATTTTGAGAGGCACAAGGAGGGGTCTTGGTAGGGGCAGGGGTACCTCTACGAATGGTGGTCCAAGTACCATCCACATATGCAATTTACATATGTTTCAGGGAGGACTTCTCATAAAGATCATGCTTAGAAAAGGCAATGGCCTTTTCTTTAAAAAGATTGACCTTGAAGTGTTGAAACACTTTAGTCAGGTACATCCCGTGTGGCAGAGAGAAAATTTTCTTACCATGAGAATGAAACATATGAAAAATGAAAAGAAATCCTAGGTTTAGGCTTTTCTTCTCCAAAATACACTACATAATGAATATGTGCATGTAGAGCCGTTACCAAATTTTTCCATCTGAGGGAGATAAATATGGTTGGCCATATGGTGAAGAATGCGCATTTCTGGTTTTAGGGTGTTGGCCTCTAAGGGCTTTGAAGGGTCGATTTCATCATTCTCAAAAATATTTTTAACAGATTCTTCAAAGGAGAAGCCTTCAACCTCAATAGGTTTCTGGCTGTGATAAACGCAAATATCGCCAGGGAGAATGTCTAAGATCTCATTCAGGGTAGAGGGGGACAAAGTGATTTCTTTACCATTCACCCAAGTGGTGATGGTAGTGGACGGAATTAGGGAAATGTGCATATGAGCATAGAATGACTTCACCAATGTGGGATAGTGAGGCTCTTGAATTTGCAAGAGTCTTTCTCACCCGAGGCTTGAGAAGAGGTCTTTAAACCTCATCTCAATGGCGTCAAAGAAGGCAAAATCAATAGAACGCCCTGGACAAATTTTGCGATTCACAAAAGATGAAAAATGAAGTTGACGAGATTTAGGATTTTCAAAGGAGATTACCTCAGAAGAGGCAACATTTTATGGGACAGAGGTTGTTGCAGTCGCAGTCGTAATCGTCTTCTTTCGTTTTGACGTCCTAGGGCTTGAAGGTCCTTCGTCAATGGATCGTTTAGATCCTTTCCCCATCATTTTTGGTGGCATTTTGATGGATTTGGATTTGAATTTGTGAAGAGGAGGGAGGGTCGACTCAGGGTTTGAGGAAGAGAAGGCTAGAGACGAACGGTTTATAAGGAATGAGAGCGGGAAACGAAATGATGTTTCAGGAACCGACGCGTCTTTTTATATATGTAACGATTTGTGCCGACACAAATTTCATTTGGTGTCGACACATTCTGTGTCAAGTGTGGGTATCGAAATAGAGAGATGGTGTCGACACAATTTCAGTTGGTGTCGACATTGTTTGGCCATTTGGGTCGACCTAGTTAAGATTGGTGTCGACACAAATTTACCGAGAGTCAAAAAAAACTACGGTGTCGACACTGAATAGAATGGGGTTAACACTTTTGTTGCCAGTGCCACTTCTATACAGTTTTGTGTCGATACATCACACATTTGTGTCGACACATTTTCAACTTGTGTCGACACATTTTCATATTTAAGAAAGAATATCAAGTATATTGAAATGCAATAAAAGACATGGTTAGTATGGCATATAAATCATCAATTTGGAGCACATAACATACCAATTTCTCCTCTAATAAAGCATATTCTTTCTTCATTTAAAGGTTTTGTGAAAATGTCTGCTAACTTGTAATCGGTGCCTATAAATTCAAGTTCAATGTTTTTTTTGCACATGATCTCTTATAAAATGATGTATAATTTCTATGTGCTTTGTTCTTGAGTGTTGTATAGGATTCTTGTATATATTAATTGCACTTGTATTATCACATTTTATAGGATTATGATCTAGGTGAAAGCCAAAGTCCTCTAATTGTTGTTTCATCCAAATAACTTGTGCACAACAGCTTCCAGCTGCGATATACTCAGCCTCGGCTGTAGACAAGCCTACTGAGTTTTGCTTCTTGCTAAATTAAGAGATTAGTGAGTGTCCTAAGAATTGACAAGTACCACTTGTGCTTTTTCTATCTACTTTACATCTGGCAAAATCAGCATCCGAATAGCCAAATAACT